>JAAEAF010013907.1:0-133080 GCA_011037195.1 Triatoma infestans
AGTATTGTGTTATGGTTTGGGATAGCTCCAACCATCGAATCGACAGTCTGTAATCCAGATTTGGGAAGAACTCGTATGTGGTTCTCCTTTCTCTGCTTCATCCCAGCGCCTCTGCCACTTCCCAATCTCGTACTCTCGGATCTTTTTCTTTACTAGAGCAGGAGGCATCAGACTGGACAACTCCTGACCATCAAGGGCAATCGTTCCCCCTTTATTATGCTTATGGGTAAGGGCCCTCATCTCCGCGAGGAGATCGAGCGGCAACACCCAGCGACTACCGGTAAGGAGACCGTGGAAGACGTCGCATAGGCCCTTGTTACAGAGCACAAAATGGCTCTTTGCATCCGTAACAGAGTGCCGCTGTACGACTGCATGTCAAGCCTCTCAGCCCAACAGGCAGCTGCGTACGCTGCAACATTCTCTATCACGCCCCTATAGTTGGTCAGAGATGGTCAAAACTGAAGGGGGTAAATGGATTGGCACGCAACGGGGTCCTATTCAGTTGGCCCGCCCGCTCCCCAGAGCAAAGCATAACGCTACTATTCCCTCAGAACCCGCCAAAAAATCAATTATCCTAGGAAAATGTTTCAAATAAAAGTGATTAGCATTTAATGTTGATTGGTTTTGCCCGAAACTTTCGTGTTAGATACGGTGGTAGTACCTAAACGGAATACCAAGTTTGAGTTTCCGGCCACTTTAAAGATATTTTGTTCGCATAAACCATTCACTAAAAATGTTTTTCATACTCAGGAGGTCTCGAAACATGTATTTCCGGTGAAAACTCAATCGGTATAAAATCTGGCACTTTCGCAACTTAAAAGTTAAAAATAATTGATTCAGATATTTGGAATCCTTGATAAAATTAAGTAGGGTTGTTTTCTTTCTATCTGGCGTACTTTGTGAGACATTTGGGTGTTGCATGTTAAAATTGGTATCCTGCATACGGTTCAATATTTTAAACGGTCTTTGGGCATTCCAAATTAAATTAACAAAAAAATTTAGTCCATTTCATCATTTAATTTAGTTTATTCAATTTGCATGCATTTTTACTCCTGTCCAGCTAAAAATAGTACATATAAAAAAATGTATAAAAACTAGCCTTAAATGAAGATCACTCAGAAAAGTTTGTGATATGTGAATGTGATTACCACTCCCGAGGGAAGGGTTTTGCTCAATGGGGTAGAGCGCTGGAATTTAACAAAAATATCTTTAAAGTCGCTGAACACGGAGGTCCCGGATTCAAGTCCAGCAGTGCTGCCCTTAGATTTTTTTCTCCCTAGAAGCTTGTTACACTCATTGTCCGGTGATGGACAGCGTTGTCTGGTAGCAAGAGAACTCTATCGGAAGGCCGGTAGTGCTCCGATCTTTGCAGTAGCTTTATGGGCCCAGAGGGGCTTGAGATAGCATAGAGCTTGATCCCTCCCCACTGGCAATAATAATAAATTACCTTTCCCGAATAAAAAGTTGTAAATAGTGCTCCCAAAGAACTCTGCTTCCGCTTGAATTCACTTGTTGTCTTTTTCCCCCGTACAAAATATCTTTGAAGCATGAAGAATAATTGCTAGAAGTGATGATGGGTTTAAATCGGGGTGAATGAAGCAGTCGAGAGGTTCAAATAGACAGCTCGTCTGGCGCTCTGTGTGTGTGTGTGTGTGTGAGAGAGAGAGAGAAAAGGCATTGCTTAGCGTATATAAGGCAACTTTCGAATCTATAAAAAAAAAGACAATTTACACCTATCCGGGCACTCTAGGGCTAGATAACATGCGAACTGATTGTAAAACGGCATCAAAATTGGACGCTCTACTTTAAACATCCCTGGGAGCGACTTCATTTCTGCAGTTGTTGTTACCATGCACATACCGACAGACAGAATATATTTGGGTAATGCAAAGTTGATTAACTTTAAAGGCTGACCTATAAAATGGTCCCGAGTATCCAACAGCAGGTCCATGCTTTTCGGGGAGCTTCACCCGCTGTTTATGTCTGACACAATGTATGTGTTCTACAAGTCGCGTTGTGATTAACCTCTTAGTCTGTCCTATGTATATTTCTCCAAAGCTGCTAAATATCACACTGTTACTTGTTTTCGTAAACTTTCTGAGGGACCCTCGTATTATTGACAGAAAATAGAGTAAAAGTTAATTAAGCGGCAAAATGCCTCACATCTAATCTAAATAAAAAGAAAATTTTAAAAACAAAAATGGAAAAAACAAAGAAAAAACGAATTATTTTTTTAGAAAAAAATGTAATTACCATCATGGAGAGGGTCAATGGTGTGAATCATTAGTTGTAACAGGCCATGCCTGAACTTGTTCGTCTGCGGTTGTGTGGCTGCCGAGCTGGCAACTGAACTGGAACCCGCGCCGCCTACTGACGTCTCGCTGGACGTACCGCCCCCTCTGCCCACTTGCTGCTGTAACATTTCATTAAAATAGGGAACGGGAAGAACATAGAAAGAAATTTTTTCTTGAAATATCTATATATATTGGTGATGTCCTAAACATGCTCAAATACAATTAGATAATATACAATTTTCCAAATTATATATGGCATTAATTTAATTACAACTAAAATTATTCAATCACATCAAAATTCAGAACATCTAAGCATAATAAATGGTTCTATAGGAAACATCGTGTTTTAAAGGGTTACTATGAATGTTACATATTGTTTTGAAAACATTTCCCAAATCAAATAATCGACCTTCTCACATTTAACATCCAATCAGTTCTATTAAATAATGGGGATGAATAAAATTTAGTTTTTTAATTATAAACTTCTTATATTTAATGTCAATGTGGTACAGGTGTTGGTGTAGTGGTTATGAGCATGGACTTGTAACTGGGACGTCACTAGTTCGAGTCCTGCGTATAACTAAATTTTATATTCGTTTAAAAAGGTTTATAGTCAAGTAGGTATCTTCAACCCCACCCACCCACCACCGTCCATGTACACTAATATTTGGTAGCGGACGTAGCCCCCCCCCCCCCCCCCACAAACCCCCCCCGAAAAACATAGGCATTACTTTACTTTTATTTAATGCCTGTTACACACATGCCACACTAAGCTTCCATTAACATAATACCAACTACATCAAAAACACTTCCGAGTTTCCGGGATGACTTCATGAAGAAAATGGCAGAAAATTGACAGAAAGATCAGTACGCATCCCGTTCACCTGATTATCTTCCAACTCAAAATTTTGGCAACATATTTTTTAATTCTAAATAATTATTATATAGTATTATAATAATTATTATAGAATCGTATAATAAACTGAAATAGTACTTTAGAGAAAAGCAAGGACTCCATCCCCTCACTCAAAATTCCCCCCAAAATGAGATTCCCGGAGAAAATTTTCACATAAAAGTTATAGCTCTCTATATATGTGTGTACAGTTAGTATAACAAGTTATAGCTCTCTATATATGTGTGTACAGTTAGTATAACAAGTGATAGCTCTCGATATATGTGTGTACAGTTAGTATAACAAGTTATAGCTCTCTATATATGTGTGTACAGTTAGTATAACAAGTTAAAATCACAAAATAAACTTCCAGATTGATCGTAATTGACCGAAACTTTACTTATACCGGCTGGGTAGTCTCATAGAAGAGACTTAAAAACGAAATATCAAGCTTAAATTTTCCTTCAAATTGTCAGTTATTGAGTTATGCTGCTGGCACCACACACACATTAACACAAACACACCTTCTCTAGCAGATTTTCTGGGGTTAGCCTACCGCTTTTTCTCCACAACTCTTCTCTTTCTGCGTTCCATCTATTACAGATGAAAAACGTGTGATAGGTGTCATCTACATCAGCGTCCCCGTATATACATGTGGCCGATGTCCTCTTCTTCCTCCTATAGAGCATAAAATACCCATGTCTGGACAGAATCTGTGTGAGGTAAAATTTACCTCGCCAAAACTCCGGGTAGACCACAATATCCTAGTTAGTCCATCTTTTCCTAGTTTCATCTCTCCATCTTCTCCTCCGCTTTTCCTGCAGGGTGATCGTCGCTATGCGTGTCGCCTAGTTCTCTATTTTGAAAACAGAAGCGTCTCATCGAAGCCATTAAGTCTATTGGGGCAGTGCCCGCAATGATTAAGGCCGCAGGTTTAGATACCGAGTGATAAGCACTGATTATCCTAAGCGCACCCCTGCGCTGCTCAGCTAAGAGTTGCTTAATATGGGTTTGTTTCGAACCTCCAGCCCATACTTCGCATCCATACAACATGACTGCATTTGCTGTAGTCAGCACCAGCTTCCTCTTATTGGCCGTCGGCCCACTTATATTTGCCATGGCTCTGCTAAGCATTGCTGTGAACTTCATCGCCTTTGTGGATGCGTGATTAACGTGCTCTCCGAATGCTAACCTTCTGTCCAACATGACCCCGAGATACTTCATCTTCTTTTTGGGATCCATCTCTATTGAGTCGATTTTAAGAGTTCTTCCTGCATCCATAAGGAATCCTGCGTCTGGATCATTAATATTTCAGTTTTTTCAGGTGTCAATTCCAGTCCATGCTCTTAGAGCCAGTTTTGCGCACGTCTCATGATTTGGTTCAGTCTTAGTTGTGCCATCTCTATCTCTCTTGCTATGATGACTGCTACGATATCGTCGGCATACCCTACGAGAAAAGTCCCCGCCGGTATCTCCATCCGTAAGATCCCATCGTCTGTAACATTCCACAGATCTGGCCTCTGCTGGTAGATTGGCACTTGTTCCCCCACCACCTCTATATTTATGTTAGGATATCCGAGCAAAATTTGTTGATTTTTTCGTGATTCAAAACATTTTTCGTGGACCCCAAAACACATATTTCCGGTGAAACTTCTATTTCATAAATCTGGCACGATCGCAATACTTCCCCACTTCGTTAGGCCCTAACGAAGTACGAGGAAGTAATAAATTCTTCTCTAAAGATAATTCAAGTAAAAGTTATAGCCATTTAAATGTGTGTAAATATTATACGAAGTTAATGGAAAATCGATAACAGTCATTATCAAAACGTTCGTATCAATTACGATTTGGTGGTAGTTTAAACTAAAAAATATCAAGCTTCAGCTTCCCTAGTGTTACTCCGTTTTTGAAGTATTTTTTTAGGATTTTGTGAAAAAGCTAGTACAGATAAATTTGGTATTATGTCAGTCTACAGTACTATACCAGGTGGGAATGGATATTCCCCCCTAAAGCACTTAGTGCTTAATTAGAAATTTTTCAATTCGGGTCTTTAAGTCAATATTATTATGCCACGCCGTGCAAGTTTGAGGTTTTATGTGGTGGAATGATTCTGAGCAAAAGTAAAATACCTTTTTAAAAAAAAAAATAAAAAAATCTGGTGTGAAACACTCACATGGACTTTCCCTTACTGCATATTACACAATCATAATTCACAAAGTTTCTGCTGTGAGCTTGTCGGGGTAGTGGGGAGAAAACACAAAATGAATACGAAATTAATACACTCTTTTATTTACAGAAAGGAAAATGAAAACATAAATGAAACTCAAAAATAAAGAAAAACAGTCTTCTCACGCTTGTATACAGTGATAAGGCTTCAGCCGGAAGTCCCGTCTCGTCGTCCGTCCTGACAGTAGAATTACCCTGACACTCAGCGCCTTACGTGACCAGTCCGAGCTCTAGGCCAACACTGTCCCTCCCAGCTCGGTCACATTCGCCCCACTCTCTAACTCTCTTCGGCGCTGCCCCACTTACACTGCCTCCCTCAAAAGAAAAGTGGTGCTTCCTTGGAGTTTCACTTTTTCCCCTCCTGGCCGTTAGTCTTCGCCTTGGGTCTCCTGGAGCTTGGCTGATGCTGTCATGCTGCTTGGAGTGTCGCTACAGCGGGTGTGGTATGGGTTGCAGATACAGCCCTCTGAGCTGCCATGGTTCCCGTGTCACCAACGTCTGATCTAAGCGACGCCGGTTACTATCTGTCCTGGGTGCAATCATTAGTAGTTGGCTATCGTGCTTTTTGTTTTTTGTTTCGTTGACTGCTACTTCTGGGGCCCCTGTCTGAGCGGACATTCTTCCAGGACACTCGGTTAGCCAAGGTCAGCGTTCTCTGCCATCTGTCTAGTTGGGTTTCGGTCTTAGTTCACAGTTGCTTGGGAAGGGTTAGTTATAGCGACATTAAAACCATCACCACATTCAACATACCTCTTTTACGAGGACCTTAATCCCTCAGGGCGCCGTTTTCGGTGCCTTGGCCGGGTATTAATCCATTCGCCCGAAGGTAACGACCGCACTGGGGTCGTTTCCAAATCCCCCCTTTGGCTGGCCTCCTCCGCTTGGGGTTGGCTTCGTAACTGATACGATTCGCGGGGGGTTCCCCTGGCTTCGGTTTGGTTCCAGTCTAGTTCGTGTGGGGTCCAGCTGGTATCCCCGGACCCCTCTCCCTCACTGGTCGAGGTGATCGATTTCTCTTCTGATTCTGACGCGGGGTCGTCCCTAGGCCCCCCTAGCTGCTCCTCCTCGCTGCCGCTTGGTTCTGACCTACTACTCTGGTCCCTTAGCCTATCATCCTCCCCGTACGATTCCCGACCTTGCCTCCTACTGGGCGTTGCCTGTACGGCAGGCTTCATCCGGTTAGTATGTACTGCGCTACTCCCTCCTGAGGCTAGGGCGATTTCATAGTTTACCGGAGAAGTTTGGGCTAATACTGTATGAGGCCTCGTCCACGGCCGCCTAAATTTACGAGCATGTCCCAACGGTACCGCTGGCTCGTGCAGATATACTCTATCCCCCACTTCAAAATTTCGAACTTTCCTACCCTTATCATGGGTTTTGGCTCTTGCCTCCCTTGTTTGTGAATCCTTCACCTTGGCGTTACGATACGCCTCACTCAAGTTTTGTTGCAAAGTCTGTATAAACCCGTCTCAATCGGCTTCCGTGTCCCACACCTCAGATTGAATTCCCAGGGGCAGTCGGGGCTCCCATCCATGCACCAGAAAATAGGGAGTATATCCCGTCGAGGAATGGGGCGTACTTCGATAGGCCGATAATATATACGGGATCCAGCGGTCCCAATCTCTCTCGTCCCTCCGAACAATACAGGCCAGGGAATGGGTCAGGGTGCGATGGAGCCGCTCCACCACGCCATTTTCCTGCGGGTGGTACGCGGATGTTTGTAGCTTTTTAATACCAAGGCTCCTATACGCTACCTTAAACATATCCGATGTAAAATTTCGCCCTTGGTCTGTAAGAACTCGGTCAGGCGCTCCATGTCAGAGCACTAGGTTTTCCACGAAGGCACGGGCGCTTTCTTCAGCTGTTTGATCCTTTAGCGGCACTGCTTCCGCATGCCTAGAGAACCAATCGATCATGGTTAGCAAATAGCGGTTCCCCGACTTGGTGGTGGGTAAGAGTCCTACAATATCCAAAGATACTTGCTCGAAAGGCCTAGATGCCTCAGCCACTGCGGCCAATGGTACTTGCAGCCCCGCTGGGGTCCTTCTCTCCTGACAGATTCGGCACGCTCGCACGAAGCTTCTGACATCTCTATCCATTCGGGGCCAGAAGAAAGTCGCCTGTATACGCTGTATCGTGCGTTTTGCCCCGGGATGGCCTGACCAGGGCGCGCTGTGACAGAGTATTACCACCGAGTCTCTTTTGTTCTCGGGCGCTAGGACCCTCCAAGTGGATCTATCCCCCTCCTTTTGTTCTAAATATAACAAACCGTCCTCCGCTCTCTTTACCGCAGCTTGCGTCAGCATCCCTTGACACCAGGTATCACGTTCTTGCGCGAGCCTCCACTCGTTTTCTGGCTCTACATCAGTGATGTTCACTACTCGCGTAGCCCGGCTGAGCGCATCCGCATTACCATGTCTTACTCCGGGTCTGTGTACGACCTCATAAGCAAACTCTGCGAGTCTAAGCGACCACCGCGTTAGTCTTGCTGAAAGATCTTTAAGATGCAGCATCCACCGTAACGCTGAGTGGTTAGTGATTAAGGTGAATCGCCGCCCCAAGAGATAACAGCGGAATTGCGAGGTTGCCCACACCACTGCTAATAGCTCTCTCTCCGTGGTCGAATATTTTCGCTCGGCCGCAGTCAACTGTCGACTGGCAAACGCTACCGGTTTTTCGCCACCCTCGCGTGCTTGTGATAACACCGCACTAATTGCGACGCCCGACGCGTCAGTAGCCAGCACGAATGGGTCAGCGAAATTTGGGTAAATTAGTACTGCCTCCGAACAGAGTGCTTCCCCAGGGAGTCAAAAGCCGTTTGCTGCTTCGGCTTCCAGACGAATGCCGAGCCCTTCGTCAGTAACGATGTAAGGGGCTTAGCCATGTCCGCAAATTCTTTGACTTTTTCCCCCGCCCGCTGCCCTACCGAATTCAGCTGCAATAGTTTCTCGGCTGAGGACTGAATGGGGTCGAACCGATCTTTAAGTATCCTTCGGTAATCTTCTAGGGTAGCTGTAGGTTCTAGCAATGCTGGGAATCCCGCTACACATGTCGCTGCTGCCCCAGTTAATTTTAGTCGACAGATTAGGGTCTTATCCTGCTCGGTCCATCCCCCATAACTAGCTACCATCTCTCCGACCACCTCCCTCTGGCTATAGGGGACCCTATAGGGACGTTTCACAATAGGCCCCTCTTCGTATGTTTGAATCCGATGGTAGATGGGTAAGCTACATCCAATCTCGTCCGGTTCATCGAAGAGATGCTCGTACTTCTCAAGTACGGCCAGCAGCTCCTTTTGGTCAGGCAAAGGTAGATGTGTTAACTTCTGCCGCATTAGCTGTGTCCTGGCCACCGCGCCACCCCGATCCCTAACGGAGTATCCTCCCCCCGCGCGTCCTGTCGTTTTTATGTTGACCTGATTCACTAGTGCCAGTGTGTCGGCTATCCCGAGAGTTTGCCCTTTCCCAATCACAATAGGTTCCGCCGACAAGTTGATGGCTCTTATCCAGACTTGGCGCCCTACAGGTTTATTTAAACTCCTAGCCAGTCGTATCCCCTGTTGGGGTTGGGGCACCGACTCAAAAATCACTTCTCCAGCCACCTTTTCGTTTAACCTCCCTTCAATCATCTTTTCCGAATAGGAGGGGATCTCCACGCGCCGAGCTGCTTTCACCATGATCGAAGGGTACCTCGCACCTGCAGAGCCAACGTTGCTCTGGTCTCGTGTAATACAACTCGCTCCCTCCTTTCTGGGAGGTTCCCGATCTGTGCTAACACTTTTCGCCCGTGCGTCCAGCACCACTCCCAGCTTGGACATCAGGTCCAGCCCCACTAAACCGTCCCCAATGGTACTGATCTCTGCAATGAGAAAGCGATGGTTTACCAAAACTTCCCCCCACTTGCACTGCACTTCCTGTTCTCCTTCTATTGGGAGGGCCTTCCCCGTTACCCCTGTAGCCATTAATCGAGGTTCCAGCAGGCTTACATTCCTCAGTGGTTGTTTCAATATCGAAACCTCGGACCCGCTATCTACCAGCAGCATCCGTAGTTGGCCTGCTAGGCTCAACTCAATGGTTACTCCTCCTGGCCCCCCCAATTTACACACCTGACACCACTGTGAGCTTGCCGGGGTAGTGGGGAGAAAACACAAAAATATTACGAAATTAATAACACTCTTTTATTTACAGAAAGGAAAATGAAGACATAAATTAAACTCAAAAATAAAGAAAAACAATCTTCTCACGCTTGTATACAGTGATAAGGCTTCAGCCGGAAGTCCCGTCTCGTCGTCCGTCCTGACAGTAGAATTACCCTGACACTCAGCGCCTTACGTGACCAGTCCGAGCTCTAGGCCAACACTGTCCCTCCCAGCTCGGTCACATTCGCCCCACTCTCTAACTCTCTTCGGCGCTGCCCCACTTACACTGCAAACTCATTATTTTTATGTTGTGGTGGTTAATGCCGCAGATCTGGAAAGCATCAGAGACATTTTCCGTGATAGCCTGATTCATTTTGTGGTCATCGACCGGTTTCGGGCGTTCGCCCATCATCAGGAAGCATTTGTCAAACAGTTTGATAACAGATTTGCACAGAGCAAATTTAGTTGATACATTGACTGGTCTTTAAATGTTTTGTTAGGGCCTAACTAGGTTACGAGTGGGGGGAAGGGATGGAACGTAGTTTAAGTTATACACCCCCACATGTTGGATGTTTCCATTTTTAAAGGGTACAATAAGCCCCCTTTAAAGACCGAAAAATGTGTTTTTCCCACTCAGGTACTATCCCTTCCCCCCCTCGTAACCTAGTTAGGCCCTAACCAAAACATTTAAAGACCAGTCAGTATATCAACTAAATTTGCTCAGTGCAAATCTATGTATCACACTGACAAACGCATCCTGATGACCACAAAAAGAAGCAGACTATCACGGAAAATGTCTCTGATGCTTTGCAGCTCTGCGGAACCAACCACCATAACTAAACTTATAGGTCTCCCTTGTATTCATAGTTAGTGTAGCAAATTTAAAGAAATCCGTCCGTGTTTAAATGGGCAATATCGCAGAAAACTCTTTGGCAACATCATTTAATTCTAATTAATATTATTTAGATGATAAAATTGTATAATAAACGAAAATAGTACTCTTTTTTTTTTAAGAAAATAATAACCCCCAACTCTCCCTCCCAAAAGCTGCTTTGAATGAACTTTTCCAAAGAAATGTTTTAAATAAAAAATTATAGCTCTTAGTATGTGTAATTGATATTCTAAGTTTAAAGAAAATCGTTGGAACCGTTTTCAAGAAAATTGCAAAAAAAGTGAAGAAAAAAAGCATTCAATAAAGTGGTACCTATGTCTGTTTGAGGAATTTTGATAAACAAACTTACTTGCTGCCGGATCCCATAATGATGCTAAAACGGAATATCAAGTTGCTGTCACTTTTCGTTTTTCAGGTTATGCTTGTTCACATTCACACACACACAGACCATTTTCTAAAATCCACTTTTACTTTCTCACTCCTAGTAAGAGGAAGTATTGTAATCGTGTCAAATTTTCGATATCGAGTTTTCACCGGAAATATCCGTTTTGAGGTCCCCTGAGTCCAAAAAAGTGGTTTGTGTGTGTATGTATGTATGTGAACAGCATAGCTCAAAAACGAGAAACCGTAGAAAGTTGAAACTTGATATTCCGTTTAGGTATCACCATGGGATCTGATAGTACGTTATCTGTCAAAATTCCTAAACCGGAAATACCAGTTTACTAGTTGGTTTTTTTACATTTTTGCAATTTTCTCAAAAATGGCTCCGGCGATTTTCTTGAAACTTAATACATCAACTACACATACAAAGAGCTATAACTATTATTTGAAACATTTCTCCGGAAAAATTCATTTAATGGCAGTTATGGGGGAGGGATGAGGTTAGATTTTTATCTAAAGGGCTATTTCAGTTTATTAGACAATTCTGTCATCTAAATAATGTTAATTAGTAATAAAATAGATGGCCAAATTCCGAGTTTCAAGAAAATTAGTAAACCGGAAGTGCGCTTTTACTGAACAGTTTTTTTCAGTTTTCGACGAATTTCATTAAATTTGATACACAAACTGTAAAATTTATCAATTATAATTTTGAGAACTGGAGTAAGAGAAAGTTGTGTGTGTTTGACACCAGATTTTTTTTTTTTTTTGACTGAAGAGGCTTCAAAATTACGAAAACTCGATATCGAAAATTTGACACGGAATACAATACTGCCTCTTACTAAGAGTAAGACCAAGTAAAATAAATAAACAATAAACATCTTGACCACAACATAAACAACAATTTGAATAGAAATGAAGGAATACAGTCATATTAATTTTTAAATGTAAACATTCTTGAAACCTCAACATCAACAAACTAAATCAATTTTATAATTGGCCATATGATGAACTAATTTTTTTCTTCAGATGTATCTGTTAGATGGCTGATCGGCCAGGGGGTATCAAAGGAAAACACCAAAAATTTTTTTGAGTGCTTTTTATTAATTACCCGAAACTCATAACCACAGTCATAATTGAACATGTTGTGATAAGACATACAAAATTTTCCCATTCTAAGATAGCCCCTGAAGAAGGCAAACAATGTTTGCCGAAACGTCGGGTTATTAATAAAAAACACTCAAAAACATTTTTGGTGTTTTCCTCTGATACCCCTGGCCGATCAGCCATCTAACAGATACTTCTGATCATTTCTAACGGCCAACAATTGCTACAATTGAATTTTTTTCTTCTTATAAGGAATCATGTGTTCTAATTATTATTACTAGCCGATACGTTCATATCAATACTCTAATCTCACATATTATATATTTGAAATATATATAAATAAAAAATAAAAATTCACTCACACGACTAGGGGAGGATTTTACTTGTATACCTGACCAGCCTTATGTGGAGCACTCTAAGTCAAAAATCAACAAAGCTTGTGCATATTTAAAACTATACCAAACTGACAAACAGACCTCCAATAATATCCTTCTAAAATCATTTCTCTTTACAAAAATGTTTTAGATAAAAGTTTAAAGAAAAAATCGTGGTAACCGTTTTTGAGAAATATTCCAAAAAAAGAAAACTCAAAAACCTATACTATAAAATCGCACTTTCTATAAATTTAGAATTCTATCGATCTTTCTAATGAGTATTATATTTATGAGGAGTACAACCAGATATTATACTGAAGTAGTGGTGGAATAACCTTGTCTCTACTGAATGGTGAGAATTGGAGGTATAACCTAGAACTGAGAGGTTATGCAAAAAGTTTCTGAGAATAATCTCTTCACGTCTGTATTGTGAGAATTGATTGTGAGCTGGAAGGATATACAGATACTTTCTAAGAATAACCTTGCCTTTACTGAATGGTGAGAATTGGAGGTATGACCTAGAACTGAAAGGTTCTGTAAACAGATTCTGAAAATAACCTCATCTCTTCTGTATTGTAAGAATTAGAGGTGTGACCTAGAACTGGGAGGTTATGCAAACAGTTTCTTAGAGTAACCTCTTCACTTCTGTATTGTGAGAATTGATTGTGAGCTGGTAGGTTATACAAAATAGTTTCTAAGAATAACCTTGTCTTTACTGAATGGTGGTAATTGGAGGTATGACCTCGAACTGAAAGGTTCTGTAAACAGATTCTAAAAGTAACCTCTTCTACAGTATGGTGAATATTGAAAAGTGTGACCTAGAGCTGGAAGATTATACAAATACTTAATAAGAATAACCTGTCTCTACTGTATAGAGAGAATTGGAGGTATGACCTCGAACTGGAAGGTGCTGGAAACAGATTCTAAGAATAACCTCGTCTCTTCTGTATTGAAGAATTGGAGGTGTGACCTAAACTGGAAGGTTCTGCAAACAGTTTCTAGGAATGGCCTTGTCTCTACTGAATGGTGAGAATTGGAGGTATAACCTAGATCTGGAAGTTTCTGTAAACAGATTCTGAAAGTAACCTCTTCTGCTGTATGGTGCATATTGAAAGGTGTGACCTAGAGCTGGAAGATTATACAAATAGTTAATAAGAATAACCTTGTCTCTACTGTATAGTGAGAATTGGAGGTGTGACCTAGAACTGGGAGGTTATACAAATAGTTAATAAGAATAACCTTGTCTCTACTGTATGGTGAGAATCGGAAGTGTATCCTAGAACTGGGAGGTTCTGCAATCAGCTTCTGGGAATGGCCTTGTCTCTACTGAATGGTGAGAATTGGAGGTATAACATAGATCTGGAAGTTTCTGTAAACAGATTCTGAAAGTAACCTCTTCTGCTGTATGGTGCATATAGAAAGATGTGATCTAGGGCTGAAAGACTATACAAATAGTTAATAAGAATAACCTTGTCCCTACTGTATAGTAAGAATTGGAGGTATGACCCTAGAACTGGGAGGTTATGCAAACGGTTTCTGAGAATAACCTCTTCTCTTCTGTATTGTAAGAATTGGAGGTGTGACCTAGGATTGCAAGGTTCTGCAAACATTTTCTGAGAATAACCTTGTCTCTAATGCATGGTAAGAACCGGAAGTCTAACCTAGAACTGGAAGGTCTGCAAACAGTTTCTAAGAAGAATCGTGTCTCTTCTCATTGGAGAATTGGAGGTGTGGCCTAGAAATGGAAGATTCTGAGAGCAGTTTCTGGGTCTCGACTGAATGGTGAGTATTGGAGGCTTGACATAGGAATGGAAGGTTATGCAAACAGTTTCTGAGAATAACCTTGCTTCAACAGTGTGGTGAGAATTGGAAGGATGACATAGAACTGGAAGGTTCTGCAACCATTATCTGTAAATAGCCTCCTTTTCTGTATTGTGAGAATTGGAGGCGAGACCTAAAACTGGAAGGTTCTGCAACCAGTTTCAATAAATAGCCTCCTCTTCCATATTGTGGGAATTGATGCGTGATCTAGAACTGGAAGAGTCTGCGAACAGTTTCTGAGTCTCGACTGAATGGTGAGTATTGGAGGCGTGACATACGAATGGAAGGTATGCAGACAGTTTCTGAGAATAACCTTGCCTCAACAGTGTGGTGAGAATCG
Organism: Triatoma infestans; assembly: GCA_011037195.1. Classification (NCBI taxonomy): domain Eukaryota; kingdom Metazoa; phylum Arthropoda; class Insecta; order Hemiptera; family Reduviidae; genus Triatoma; species Triatoma infestans. The sequence continues at coordinate 14,463 of JAAEAF010013907.1, forward strand.
TAGATATGACCTATTACTGGAGGGTTCTGCAACCAGTTTCAATAAATAGCCTCCTCTTCCATATTGTGGGAATTGGATGCGTGATCTAGAAACTGGAAGAGTCTGCGAACAGTTTCTGAGTCTCGACTGAATGGTGAGTATTGGAGGCCTGACATAGGAATGGAAGGTTATGCAAACGTTTCTGAGAATAACCTTGCCTCAACAGTGTGGTGAGAATCGGAGGTTTGACCTAGAACTGGAAGGTTCAGTAAACAGGTTCTGAGAATATAACCTCCTCTTCTGTATTGAGTGAAATGGAGGTGTGTCGTAGCATTGGAAGATTCTGCAAACAGTTTCTGAGAATAACCTTCTCGACAGTGTGGTGAGAATCGTAGGTATGACCTAGGTTCAGTAAACTGGTTCTGAGAATATAACCTCCTCTTCTGTATTGAGTGGAATGGAGGTGTGTCCTAGCACTGGAAGATTCTAGTTTCTGTGAATAACCTCTTTTTATAATTCAATTATGAAAATTGTAGGTGTGTTCTAAAACAAGAAGATTCTGCACTTTATTTTCTCTGAAGCAGGCGAAAATTTTGGAAACTAGAACTTGTAATTCTGAAAATCATTTCCTAGGAGAACTGTTTTGGATCTTAGGTTTGGAAATGAGACAGAGCTTTAAAATATTTAAGATACTGAAAAAAAAATGAATTAATCACACGACAGTGGCAGGTTATATATATGGTTTACAGAACCTACCAGTTCAAGGTCACAACGCAAATCTTTACTAGCCTCATGGAATAAGGTTATGTTCAGGAACGGTGTGGCTGGCTGGGCGGGGGGGTCTTTATTTTCAGAACCTATCAATTCTAGGTCATAACCCAAAATAATTTGATATGGGCAATGATTTTTTTTTAACTATAGTTTTCTAAAAATATGTCCTTCATTAGTTGAATTTGGTACTTTGGGAGGAAACAAGGATAGGTTTTGGGAATTTTTAAGATTCTTAAAGAAAAAAGTGTTCAACAATTTGGCTTTTTTTTTCTGAATTGAAAGTTTCCTTTAGTAAAATACATCGTTTCTGAGGATAACATTATTCTCGTAGGTTATGACCTATTTATTTGTAGGTTTTGATTTTATGTGTTTTTGCTGTCCAAACAAAATAATTTTGATTCTGTGGAACAGTAAAGATGCCCTTGGATATATTTTCGAAGTTCTGTAAAAATAATCCATTTCATCAATAATAACACAACTATTATTCTTTTAAGTCATAATTATGGCCTTAAAACTTAATTGTTTAAAAAAAACTGCTGCTTTTAAGAATTTAACTTAATTTTTTGGGACTTAATAAAATTCTGAAAAAACAATAGGATTTTACGAGTTAGAAACAACCTTTTTTCAGTTCACACATAATTTTTTTGAATTTGCAAGTGTTTTAGTTGTTGATTTCTACTGTTCTAAAAATATTTCGACTAATATTGGTGTGACTAATATTTCTAATGAATTCTATGTAGAACTTATAGATGCCTATTAACTATTACTAGAAGCTTTTATTATATTTTTAATTATTTGTTTAAATTAGAATTATTGGGTTATTTATTAAATTAAATTTCAGGTTATTTGGGGACATGCTCAGTTTTATTTTAAAAGTTAGTACTTACCACAGGCATTAAATGATCAGTACTTCGTACTCTGGTCACTTTGTTCTTGTAAAGATGTTTCTTAACAAATCTTTCCAACGTTTGATTCCATTTCATAAATGATACATACATAACATATATGCTGAACAATACAGCCGCTTCATACCAATATATATGATTGTCGCGGAAAAATATAATTAATATTATCAAAGATGCCGAATAAAATGTACAATCACGAAATAATGGCCACCAGGTTAATGATAATACGGTTTTTGAAAATAATGCGCACATACCTATAACAAATAATATATTAAAAACAGCCGAACCAACAATGGTACCAATTCCAACATCATCAAATGATACAAAAACACCAATAACGCTTGTAAATAATTCTGGTGCACTACCACCAGCAGCCATAAATGTTGCACCGGCTACATCTTCTGCTATGCCAAATTTTTCAATAACAACATCCAATGATGGTACAAAAAATTCATCGCATACAATAGCTAAAGCGACGAACATATATACAACACCAATAATATGCAAAACAACGGCACCCTGTCTTCTTTGTGGTTCTGTAAATAGATCTGGTGGAAACAATGGTATTTTCTCCGTTGCATTTGGTTTGCATTCGCTTTTATTTAAATTTTCTTCAATACTTGGGTTTACTAACAGTAAAATCACTAACCAATAAGTATATACCATTTCAGGAGGTGAAAGTTGTAAAAAACAATTTGTAAAAAATTCTTTACGTTTCTTTAAAATAAAGTAGAAGTAAGCAGGATTCCAGAAGAACTACACAAGTCCAGTCTTTATAATCTATATTCTCTTCTAATTTCCCCCCAAAAACACACTTTTCTATTTTCTTCTCATTTTCCAAAAAAAAAAATTAACCAAAACTTCACAAACTGAAATTATTTTTCGTTATAATACTTTTTTAAAAACAAAAGCAGAAAATTATTTCACCATACACGCACACATTCATACACGCCGTGGTTGAAAAGTTATCCGGGAAATTCCCCCCAACCTTTTATATTTTCTTACAAATATACTATCACACTAAACAATTTTAAAGCGGTAAACTGGCCCATGGGAAAGGGGGACTGGAGGCCAGTTTTTGGGGGGGAGATAGTGGTTGGTAGCGGCATGGTTGTGTGGCGTATACAACACGGTTCGCGGGGGGGGATAGCCGGGGCGGCAAACGGTGTGTAGGGGGGGCCCTTTCGCAATAGAGGTAGGAACTTCCTTTCACCCCCCTTTAAGTGTAAATTTGAAGCTAGCACCAGCATGGCCAGGGTGGTGGGTGGGTGGGTTAAAGATCTATACTTTTGCACAAGCGTAGTGAAACCCCTATTAAATACCCCAATAGCTAAAAGCGCCCTAACCAACCCCTGGTCCCACAAAAACACTCCAAACCTTCTCCTACCTTATATAAAAAAAAAAGAAAAATTCTCATACCCTTATTCAACCCACTTTTCCCCCACTCTTTCCCATTTTGATTTTATTTTAGTACGAAAACTAGGCTAATCATATATACTATATATTATATCTGAAATAAGTTTTTTAAAAATCAAAATTTTATATAAATATTTTCTTATCAAAGTAAGAAACCACAACAAATTAATTTATTCTTAATTTCAAACAATATTTTATTATATTAAATAAAAATAAAAAAATATTTATTTATTTTTATTTATTCAAAAATAAAATAAAAATTAAAAATGAGAAACAATGAAGATTAAACACAAAATAAGTAAACACTGCTAAACTGGACCACAACAGTTAATATAACCTGAACTATAGTTACCTTCATTTAATCTTATTTAAGAATAAGAATTTAAATTTTTTATTTTGTGTTCCTCATTTTATTACTTTCTAATTTAAAATCAAGTTTAATCTCTGTGTAAAAAAAAGTGGTTACAGTACTTAATAAATACAAAAATAAATTAATAAATAAATAAAAGAATGAATGAAGTAAGAGCTGCTGGTTTTCTATTATTTAGAAGAAAAGAAAATATTGAATTTTTATTATTACAAGCATCTTATAGAAATCACCATTGGTCGCCACCAAAAGGTACAATTTTTTTTTATTTATTGTAAAGTTTCGAGATTAACATTTAAACATACCGGCCCTTGACAGTGTTAACATGCATGTTGGTTTTGAACCCAACTTTTTTTTTATTTCAAATTGGACTAAATATTGTTTTTAACGATTTTGTTATTGAACAAGAAAAATCCGGTTTGAATATTCACTTAAGTTATTATATTTTCTGAAATTAAAGACCTTTTTTGTTTATTTTTCTTATTCCTTATGTTTTTAAGGATTATTTTATTGAGGATGATTGTAAATTTACGAATAATGAATTATTGACTCTTGACATGGAATCAAGATAATAATTTAGATAAATGTGTGGTGCGGCCAGAGGATAGGGGAATAACATGTAGGTCCGTAGTTTTACAATGAAATAAGTATTGAACGTGATGTTCTACGAGATCTGTCTTGAAAATATCCCTGTAGCACGGCCCCATGCCAAATGATGTACCTTGAGCAAGATGGATGTCGAAGAACGTTATCTAGATCGCACGTAACGGCTTCCCACACACTAGATTACTTCCTCCGGGGGAGATACCTAAAAAAATGAAAGTTTTATAGCAACTTAAACCCTTGTCACCACCACATGTAGAAGTAGGATTAGATTGACGACAAAAGGAAAGGCAATGCTCGTTTCACCGTGAGCTACACTAAGAGATCTATTGTGGATCCCCTATGGTTATAGCCCTCTTAATCATGCGTAGCAAAGCTGAATGTGGCTCCGTAATTGCTTGTCCTCAACAGGAGCTTTCCTTCTCGGCCTTACAGAATCGTTATCTGCAAGTAGTAGTTGGTGCATATGCCTATTCAGCTTACAATGCTCTGTTAATAGACCACTATTAGCCTTATGTAGCTTCTGCTATGGCTCAGTAGGTCTCTGGTAAATTTAGTCAAATATCTCTTAATGAAGAGTTTCGCCTGCTACTGTCCTGGTGTTCTCTTCCACCAATGCAGACGCTGTTCTTCTATCCAGCCTTAATAGAAGTTTGAATAATGCTCCTGGACAACACGCAGAAGGTTACGGTGCCTATAAGATCGCTTCGAGGCCTCCTATGTAAAAAGTACTTAAACAAAGAATTTTTAAAGTCTGCAAAGAAATACGGTCGTGATTCTGTAATGAGTGCAGTCAATAAAAAGTGGACAAAAAGGGTGTATTTGTCAGAGACTTTTTCCGTGGTAGCCTGCTTCATTTTGTGGTCATCGACCGGTTTCGGGCGTTCGCCCATCTTCAGGATGCGTTTTTCAGACAGTGTGACAACACAGATTTGCTCTGTGGAAAATGTCTCTGATGCTTTCCAGCTCTGCGGAACCAACCACCACAACTACTAGGGTGTATTTGTGTTTAACTTAATGATGGTGTACCTACAATTCTTTTTTTTTCTTTCTGGAAAAAAGTTTCAAATAAAAGTGAAAGGCATATATAGGAAATCGTTGTAGCCATTTTGGAGAAAATTAAAAAACAAATCTGAAATACCTAATTTAGGTTGCGCATGCACTTCTGGTCCAAAGTTTCCTTCCAAACTCGGAATATATTATGGTTATTTTGATATCGTAATTTATGTTTGAAATGACGTAACTTATAGTTTGTATGTTTGTAATTTTTTATAGGACATGTTGAAAAAGGTGAAGACGATTTGACAGCAGCGTACAGAGAGACTGAAGAAGAAGCTGGAATTAAAAGAAATCAAATTAATATTAAGGATTTTAAAGATGCATTACACGTTAGTATCTGATTATTTAATTAAATTATAAAAATGTTCAGTGATTACTTTATTACTACGAGGGTCATTCGTAACATAACCAGATTTTAAGTTTTGGTAAAGCGGAACAAAATCCGACTTTGGGAGGGGGGGAGGTATTATGAATGAGTGCAAAGAAATCTGGTGTGAAACACTCACGCGACTTTTTCTCTTAACTCTAATTAATTTATTTAACCAAGAAATTTTCTTTAAATATGGAATGCGTGCTGCATAGATAGAAACGTAATCACCTCCCTAGAGATGGTATGATTAAGAGATAAAAACTTTGGTGAGAAAATTTTACCTCAAAGCTGAGTAACGAGAGAAGGAGGTTGGAGCAGTGTATCTAGAGAGCACGCGATTAAATGGTAAGGAGGTAAATGGATTAAATGGAGGCAGGGGTATTTGGGCCAAGAACCAAACACTCACAATCCATGGTAAGGTTTCCCAGCATCTTTCAGGCTGAAATATAAGCGATTGAAAGAATTGTACAATTTTACCTCGATATAGAATAAAGGAATCTGGAGATTGTAATCCTTTCCTATAGCCAGGCAACCATTAGAGTACTGAGCTCTTGTGTTATCAGCACTAAGTTGGTTTGCGAATGCTCTGGCAAACTCAGTGACCTGGGTAGGAGGAATATAGTCACCCTTTTTTGGGGGGAGTGCCAGGGCATGTTTGAAGAAAATGAGATGGCCGACGCTCAGGCAAAGAGAGGCGCTGTATCCCCACTCTTGGGGGCCTGTACCTTTTTGTGGGGTCAGCGCCAGTTTCTCCTAGGGAAACTTAAGAAAGAGGAGAAGTGGTCGCTACACTGGAACTCCCTACCGGGACTGAGGCAGGCAAAAGATCTACATGGGAGATTAACCCCCCCAAAAAAATCTGAGGCATGCATTGATCTCAGTAAGAACAAGCTCCACATTCTTAACGGGTTTCTTCATGGGGCAGACTCAGAGAACACCTGATGAAGCTAGGCTTAGAAAGTAGATAGCACATGCAAATTCTGGTGGTGGAGGAAATTCCGATACATTAGGTCTCGACAGACTGAGAGGACCCAGAGCAGATTTAGCAGCCTGGGTAGTTACCAAGAAGATGAGAAGAATATATTCTCTCTAGAGCCCTCCAGCCTGTGAGGGCAAAGTCGGTGTTGACTCAGCATCTTGATAAAAAGTGGGAAGCTACAGATAGCGCCCTAGGTAGCAAAGGCCGGAACTAAGCGGCATGGGAACTGCGGCGTTCTTACCATACGCCGTTCTTCCCACAAATTCAAATCGCCGTAGGGTAGGATAGAAGCCTTCCAGAATATTGAGATTCCTAAGGAGCTTTAATCTGGTGGACCTAAGGGTCTGGGCGCGGTTGGCCAGCCAGCGGCATCCAAGGGGCATGGCCACAAATACACCATGAAGGTCGCATTGCGATGGACCCCTTCTACCAAAGAAAAAAATCGTATTAATTAGAGTAAGAGAAAGTCGTGTGAGTGTTTCACACCAGATTTTTTTGGGGGAGAGGGGGAATTATAATTTTTTTTTAATATTAAAATTTTATTTTTCAGTACTGCGTAGATGGAAAACCCAAAATAGTAACATATTGGCTGGCCGAACTAATTGATAAGGAATTTGAAATCTGTATATCCCATGAGGCACAGCAATATAAATGGGCAGAAATTAATGAGGCATGCAGATTAGCTCATTATCCAGATATGCAAGCACTTTTAAGACGTGCATATAATCATATTACGCAAAAATGATTATATTATTTTAATTTATAAATTGTCATTGTTTATTCCAGTTTATTAATTAAAAAAAATACATTAAATAAATAAATTATAATTTATTGACTATTATTTGTTAATATACTTTATAATAACTGTTTATTGGTTCTTTCCTTTATTCCCATATAAACAAAATTATTACTGAAATTCTTTTGACTGAAAGTTCGGTTATTGCAAAGTTGAAGATAATTCACATTATAGTCCAGAAGATAGCGTCAATAACTATCCAACTAAATCCAAAGTAAAATTTGAAAAATTAACTGTCCACAGATTTCAAAAAAATTTGTGTGTGAAAGGGTCGATCACATATATTGTAACAATTGTCCGGATTTTAAATCGTGAATTTTTCTTTAAACTAACAGTGCTTAATCAGACTTGGATTTATATGATGTTGGGGGGGATTATACTTGTTTTACCTGAATATGCTTTCTGTGGCAGCGTCCTCTGCCACAGATGCTTTGTAACGGCAGGTTTAAATTTAAGCCGGGAGCTCACAGATTTCCCGAGAATATCCCCGCTAGGATTAACATTATAAAATATTCTTTAAGAAGCTTTTCTAAAGAATTTAATCTCTACACCGTAGAAATCCATGATGATTATCAGTGGAGATTCCGCTAAAGTAAAGGAACTGCAGATCCAGATCTTGTTCCCTTTAACCTAATGTTCAAACCAACAAATGTCGAGTGTAACAGAAAACATTACGTTGAAGTGAACTCTCAACATGAACTTGGTGAATTTGCTCTGACGATGGATGAAAATCCGAAATCGGTCAGGAACAAAATGAATAAGCAGGCTACGACGGATAATGCCTGCCCACAGTTACTTGGGGAGTAGCGACCCCACGGGTTCCACAGCTCAGTACTCCATGCACTTCGTCAGAACAGTACACAATACACTTAAACTACTGTAACCAAATAAAGTAAAACGTAATATTTGAACGTAATTAAGTGTGAATATAGATTTAATTTAAATGTAGAGTAGCACAGGCCCTGTCAGAGATGTTACAGAGATTGCTGACTCGGGAATCCTCCTCTCTTTGGAGTGAATTCCTATTGTCATGAGATTACAATAACAACGAGAAGTAAGTCAGTCTGTGGTTGTGTGCAAAGAATGAAACCTGGCTTATGGCTGTGTGCTTGGACGTTAGGTGAGTCACTTCTCCATAGTAACTCTGGCAAGGCATGAGAATTTATTATTTCTTAATTGAATTTATTAAATAATAATTGAATTTATTATTTTTGTTTGTTTTGGCATAGGATGATTAGTATTAGCTTAGAATTTGATTAGTAATTGTAACTTAAGTTTGATATTAGCTTGTAAGGTAATAGTATTAATTTTTAAAGGGTATTAGTTTTTTTTAATAGTATTAAATTTTTGTAAGGTTCAGTATTAAAAGTATTAATTTGTAGAGATAACTTTCATTCACTAAGTACATTATTTTTTGAAACCAAGGCTTGTCTATATGAGTTCCCGTCAATCCCCTCCCAACACGCCCGCTTCGTTACACTGGTGTCAAGAGTGTGGGGTAGTATGCAATAAGTACTACTTCATTACGCGGACCAACTACACTGGAGAGGCGGGGTACTAAGACAATACGACCGCTAGTAGGGGGACTGCTGATTACAGCAATTGAGGGCCGAGCGTTTTCTCCGTGAAGGGGGCCGAAATCGGGGATTTGACCACCAAAATTGTGTACAGTGTACAAATCGTAAGTGAGGTAGTATTTCAAATTTATTTTGGGGGTTTTTAATTTTTTTTTTACTGTAAAAATTTGGGGAAGGGGCCGCCCTGTGGTAGGGAGACTGGGAAATCACCTAGGGGTGTGACACCTTGTTGGAAAGAGTATTTCCCGGCCATAGCAGTGGAAGACCATAGTAGTACGCTACCACTAGACAGGTTATACTACAAAAAAATATATATACCGGCCGGAGGTCATGGATGCAATTGTAGAGGAGTTGGAGGCTCTACGAGTCGCGAATCAGGAACTGAAGGAATTCAAAGACCAGCAGGTGCGAGAAAAGGCGCAGTTAGAGGAGGAACTGCAGCGGCTCAGGCAGTCTGAACCGCGGGGAAATGGGACGCGAAAGGACCTTAGTGCTTCACAGTTACTACAGACATGGAGTGGGGATGACCCCAACGTCTCGGTCCATGACTTTTTGCATAATTTAGAGATGCTGGCAGTCAGCAGTTCATGGTCGGAACAGGATAAGAAACTCGTGTGTCGTACGAGGCGAAGCAGGGACCTGCCGCCGCCTGCTTAGCGGCGTACCCTGAATTAAATCTGCCAGGGACGCCTTTCGAACTCTATAAAAAAATATTAGTCGAACGGTTTCGTGATCTAGCCAGCCCGGAACAGTATCTGTTGGCACTGAACACGGTCCAACAGCGCGAGGGAGAATCAGTGCAGGACTTCCGGTAAGGTGCCGTGCGTTAGGGGAGAAGAGTAGGCCAGAGCCGCAGAGGGCACTAGAGGCCGCCTTATCTAGACCAGCGTTAGAACGCCTACTCACGGCCGCATTTATTCAGGGGTTATCCGGGAGGCGGGGCACCTCCTCAAGTGTTTTCCACCTAAGGATTGGAGAGAGGCGGTGGAGAGGGCCACTCTAGTCGAACAGGCGTGACCCAAACCAGCGGGGAGGGCACAGGTGGACTATCCGTGGTGCCAAAAGTTGAGGCGCAAATCTCCACCTGAGTTGCACCTGGGCCCCGAAGGGGTCATGTTCTGGAACACCAAACCCATGGGTAAGAGAGTGATAGTGCCAGCCGCACTGAGGGCGGCCGTGTTGCAACATGGGCACGACGCCGTGTGAGCGGGGCATCCTGGAGCCGAGCGAACTATTGCCCGACTGCAAGGCCATTTCTATTGGCCCAGTCAGCGTCAGGACGCAGTGGAGTACGTCCGACAGTGCACATCGTGTTTGGAAAGAAAGATCCCGGCCAATCTCCGAGTCCCGTTGGGCGAGCCATATCAGGCCCGGCGCCCGTTTGAACAAGTCTCCATGGATATTGTGGGGCCTTTACCCTCTACCTCCGATGGGTATAAGTACATCCTCACCTTTATTGACCATCTCAGCAGGTTTGCGGAAGCCATCCCATTAAAGGAAATCACTGCGGAGGCGACGGCGCGAGCATTGGTGGAATCGATCATCCTGAGGTATGGTACCCCAAATAGATTATTAACCGATCAATGGCGAAACTTTGTTTCAGATCTTTTTAAATCCGTGTGTCGATTTTTGGGTATACAAAAATTACAAACCACCGCCTATCATCCGGAGTGCAACGGTATGGTGGAGCGTCTACACCGAACTCTAATGGACTCGATGTCGCACTTCGTGCAGAGGGATGGAAGAGATTGGGATAGGTGGCTGCCCTATGTTGTTGCGGCGTACAGGTCCACTGCGCATTCGTCCACAGGGTTCACGCCCAACTACCTTATTTATGGTAGAGAGCTATCACTCCCCGCGGAGGAAGAGCTCCAAGCATGGCAACCGGTTTCGGAGGTAGAATATAATCTCCAGAGGTTGAGGGAGAGGATACGGGAGTCACAGAAGGAGGCTTTTCGCCGAGCTGCGTCGAGCCGTGAAAAAAGAACGCAGGTACACGACAAGGGGAAAGAAAGTAATGCGAAAATTCATTGTGGGGGATCGTGTCTATCTGTACACCCCTATGGTCCCTGCCGGTCATTCTAAGAAATTTCATCGCCCCTGGTCAGGGCCATATATAGTCAGACAGGTTCATCCCCCTGTAAATTACGTCATCGAAAAGGGTCGAGGAGAGCTGGTCACGGTGCATGTAAACCGCTTAAAGCCCGCGTCTGGAAAGGAAAATCCCGGAACCCAAGAAGAAGAGGAAGGGGGAGACCAGCAGTTGCCCTCTTACGGAAATCAGGAGGCACTATTGGAAGAGGACCACTAATGGTGGCCTTCGTGGGTAGACGACGAACGGACCTCCCCAACGCCCAGGAGACGCCCCGAAACCCCTGCTAGGAACATCGACCAAGAGCCGACGAGCGGGAGCTCAGCAGTAGCCGTAGGCGACAGGGAGGATCTTAATGCTGTTGGGGAAGAAGAGGAGACCATCAGTTTCTATGGGGAAGAGTCTCCCTCATTTGTCGGAAACCCCAAAGACCCAACCTGGGCACCAGGTATCCCCGTCGCGATGGAACCGCGTCAGCACCCTATGATTCTGCGTCCGAGGCCGCGACGAGTAACAGTGGGGGAGCCGAACCCCCCTGTGCAAAGAGCCGAATCTCCGGAACTAACCGGGCGGAGGGAAGGGGCTTGTCCCAGTACGCGATCCTGCCCTACCAAATGAAATCAGATGAGCGGGGGGCCGTGATGGAGAGGGGGTTAATACCAGACAAAGCCATATTGGACCTCCAAAATCTTCATAGAGGCTTAATAGCCTTGGCCTCGGGAAAAGTTGGATCCTCCTTGATCTCGCCAGTAGAATTGAGAAACATTTTGCGTAAGGCTAGGGATGCTTTGCCAGATGATGAGGAGTTGCTTTCAGGAGTTGGCCCAGCGGACAGGTACATCTATTATGCACTGGCCGAAGCCCATGCCGTTTCCACTGCTGAACTCATCCGAGGGATGTTGAGATTTCCGCTGGCGAGTCGTAGACGACAAATGGAGTTATATCAAGTTCGACCGCTACCGGTCCAGGACCAAGCCACCGGCCTGTTTGTGGTCATCCAACCGGCGGCCGAATATCTTCTAGTTAGCCGAGACAGAGAGTACTACGCAGAAGTCGGGCAGGACCAGCTAAGAGATTGCCGAGAAGGTGCCCTCTGGGGGTGTCCGATTCGTTTTCCGCTGACCAAGCGGTATGAGGAACCTGTATAAGCAGCCTTTTTTTTAGGAAGAACACTCAAGCGTGCCAGACAAGTGCCATCCTACGGTGCTCACTACACCTCATGCACCAGTGTGGTATTGGGATGCCAGCAATGCATCCTGGATTTTTAGCTTGCCGAAACCCACTAAACTCATTTCCCAATGCTCAGAGTCTGCTTGGATACAAGTAACCGAGAGGACCATGAATGGAGTAGGACAAGTTGCAGCGTCCAAGGGCTGCACCCTCCAGGCTGAGAGGAGTATGCTATTGCCTAACAATCAGGAACGCCTGAGTGTAAATATCGAAAAGCGGATAGCCGTGTGGACTCCGCGGGGCCTTCTAATACGAGTGGACAAATTGATACCTAGAGCGGCAATAAATCAAACAGTGGATGCCCTCACTTTGGGAGGAGACAGCAAGCTGCGAAATTTCGACGCCATGGAGGTGCCTCTAGAGGTACTTCAACAGCGTATCCGGCAGGCGGACTCATGATCTCAGCAAGACAGCTGGACGTGAGCCTTCTGGGAGGTGCTGGACTATTGCTACTATTGGTCACCGGCGTAGCTCTTGCCTGGTGGAAGTATACCCAGCGAGGAAAGAGTCACCCTGCAGCGGCGGAAGATCCTAGCCAACTGGAGAGCAGCCAAAGGAGGGAGCCGGTCGAGATCCACCAGCTTGATGCTCGGGAGAGAGCGTACCTGGCAAGAGGTACCAGGGAGCCAGCTGCCCAGCAGTTGTAGGGGTTAATGAGAGTGTAAGGGGTGTGCTAGATAAGTAGAGAAGTTGGATCAAATACGAGATACCAACTTCTTAACTTCGGGGGTGATGTGTAACCAAATAAATGTAAAACGTAATATTTGAACGTAATTAAGTGTAGAATATAGATTTGAATTAAATGTAGAGTAGCAAAGGCCCTGTCAGAGATGTTACAGAGATTGCTGACTCGGGAATCCTCCCCTCTTTGGAGTGAATTCCTATTGTCATGAGATTACAATAACAACTCGAAGTAAGTCAGTCTGTGGTTGTGTGCAAAGAATGAAACCTGGCTTGTGGCTGTGTGCTTGGGCGTTAGGTGAGTCAGCTTCTCCATAGTAACTCTGGACAGGGCATGAGAATTTATTAATTAATAATTGAATTTATTATTTTTTTTTTTTTGTTTTGGCATAATATTAGCTTACAATTTGATTAGTAATTGTAACTTAAGTTTGATATTAGCTTGTAAGGTAATAGTATTAATTTTTAAAGGGTATTCTTTTTTTAATAGTATTAAATTTTTGTAAGGTTCATTATTAAAAGTATTAATTTGTAGAGATAACTTTCATTCAATAAGTACATTATTTTCTGAAACCAAGGCTTGTCTATATGAGTTCCCGTAATCCCCTCCCAACACGCCCGGCTTCGGTTTACACTACATACACTCTAAAACCCTGTTACAGACAAGGACAAACACAGTTCACAAACTAGGGCCCGTTGTTGTGGTGGTTGTTCCGCATAGCTGGAAAGCATCAGAGACATTTTCCGTGGTAGCCTGCTTCATTTTGTGGTCATCCGACCGGTTTCGGGCGTTCGCCCATCTTCTCGATGCGTTTTTTCAGACAGTGTGACAACACAGACTTGCACAGAGCAAATCTGTGTTGTTACACTGTCTGAAAAACGCATCCTGAAGAAGCGCGCACGCCCGAAACCGGTCGATGACCACAAAATGAAGCAGGCTACCACGGAAAATGTCTCTGACAAATACACCCTTTTTGTCCAGTTTTTATTGACTGCACTCATTATAGAATCACGACCGTATTTCTTTGCAGGCTTAATTGGCGTAAGCCAGAGGAGAAGGAAGGGATTAGATCGGTGGGGAGCGCGAATAGACTTTCAACGCGGAGATCCCGGGTTCGAACCCACCTGCTGCCCCTTAGATTTCTCTTCCTAGTGCCTCTACACTCCACTGTCGTTGAATGAGTAGTGGTGTCCTGTACTAGAGACACTGCTTGGAGGCCGCTGTGCATTGAGAAGGCTCCGGGGGGCACAATAGATCTTTCAGGTCGCAGTGCAATAATCCCCTACAACAATCTACAATCTATGACGGATAAAATACCAGATGTTATCCCAGCATTGCAGACCCATGAAATGATCAGAACCCATGTTCGAATAGATCAGAACACAACAGACATCCTGTTCCGATCGAAGATCCTATTTACCTAATTTACACACAACCCAAGCAATGTCATAAAATGGATGGGTATTTCCTTCTCTACACAAAAGGGATCCTGGGGGCATGAGCCCCAATTACGTTGTTGGTGTTTACTTAAACCACAATGGCCGCAGTAAGGGAGCCAACCAAGATGCCTGAGAGAAGCCTCCGTAAAAACACAACAACATGTCACTGGACAACCCAATGAGCATCTTAGACTCATCCATAGGGACGCCAACAGCAGGCTCTGGGACCAATAAAAAGAAGAGAGGCGCCTAATTTGGCAAACCTATCTACCTTCTCATTTCATGAAAATTCCCACATGACCTGATTACCCAGACTAGGAGCACATCCCTCAAAGAAGTCTTCTTAGAACAACCAACCTTCTAGTACCAACCTGGAAGTGATATGAACTTAAGGCGCCTTCATCGCAGCTTCACGGTCCGAGCAGATACAAACACATTTTTAAGTTAATGTTATATACCCTCTCATCCAAAATACAACGAAGAATAACCATAAACCTCAGTGGCAGAAACCTGAGGCAAAATACTGAAGCTACTTAGTAAGTAAGTAAGTAAGTATAGGTCCCATATTTGTGCATATAAATAAATAAGCCATTTTATTAAATATCAGTTAATACAGATAAATTCCAAAAGATTACACATATAAGTAATATTCAACTCAGCCTTAGGCTGTGGCCACCCTCGGGGCGATTGAGTTGTGTTTAATTAAAAAATAAAATATTAATTCTTCTTCATCAAATAAAATTAATCTTTTAAGGAAAAATGAAAAGTAAATAAATCAAATTAAATGTAAAACAAAAAATATAATTTCCAATTAATAGTGTCCTATTCTTTTGGCAACCAGGCTTCAATATAAACATCATACAGCCTCTTCCACTCAGTCCGATCTAGAGTCACTCTTCTCTAAGTCTCACCTCCACATACCTTCTTCATTTTTCGGTCCCACTTGGTTCTTGGTCGACCTCTTTTCCTTCTCATTTCCATTGGTCTCCAGTCTAACACTTTTTAGTCCACCTCTGATCCGCACTTCTTGCTAAGTGGCCGGCCCATTTCCATTTCTTCTTTGCTATTACCCTTGCTATATCTTCCATGCCTGTTGTCTTCCTTACCCATGCATTACTTTTTTTATCTTTTATGCTTATCTTTAACATATTTCTCTCCATTCTTTTTACCGTCCTTCTCAACCTTTCTAAATTGTACTGTGTTATTGGCCAGGTTTCAGAAGCATAAATTAGTGTAGGCCTCACCACAGAGTTCCATAATTTTATCTTACTTTCCATCTCTATGCTCGACCTAAAGAGTTTTCTATAATTATTATAGGCTCTCCATCCTATCCCCTATTCGTCTATTTATTTATTCCTTCTCATATTTATTAATTCTCTTCATTTGACCTAGATAATTAAACTCTTGTGTTTCTTCTTTCTTTTTCCCTATTACTTCAATTTTCACTTTCTCCTCATTATTTATCTTCATTGTCTTAGTTTTCTGAGGATTTATTTTTAGTCCTATATTACCAGCCTCCCTTATCAAATCACTCATCATATTTACTATTTCGTCCTGAGATTTTCCAGTAAGAACAATATCATCAGTAAATTTCATTACATTTAGTCGTTCTCCGTTGATGTTAACACCGTAATGCTCCCAGCAACAATTTTAAAATGCTTGCTCTAACACACAACCAAATAGTTTGGCTGAGGGCACATCCCCCTGCCTTCAGAGATCCCTTCTTAATTGTACATATGTTGACTTATTTCCCAGGGTTATCTTCACTTGGGCATTCTATCTTCATGTATTCAAATAGGTTTATGTAAGCTTCCTGGATCATGTTATTCCTCAATTTACCTATTATAGCATCATGATATACACTGTCGAAGGCCTTTTCAAAGTCTACAAAAACAAGGAAGAGAGGAAACTGGTATTCTAGTGCTTTCATTACCAGCTGCTGGATAACAAATATGGCATCACTTGTAGAAAAGTTCTTCTTAAATCCAACCTGGTCTACTGGAGAATCCAAATCAAGTTGATCTCTCATTCTTCTTGTAATAATTGACATAAATACTTTATAAATCACTGAGAGTAGGTTAATCGGCCTATAATTTCTTATATCGTATATGTCACCTTTTTTGAATAATATTACTTTAGACTTTAACCAAGCAGTTGGAACTTTTTGTTGTTTCAAACAGGCGGTAAATAGTTGGCAGAGATCTTTTTGAAGTTTTTCACTTCCCACTTTCAGTTGTTCACTTATAACATTGTCAATTTCTCCGGCTTTGCCAGATTTTATACTCTTGATTGCAGCTGCAACTTCCCATGGTAATATTTCTTCAGCTCTCATTTTTCCTACACTGTGGAAGTACTTCTTATTTTCCAACTTTTCTGGAGATCTGTATAATTCTTTGTAAAATTCAACTATGTTATTTAAAATTTCCTCTTCATCTTTCTTAATTGTGCCTATCTTTCATAGCTGTAATACTCCTTCTTCCTACATATTACGATCTTCTACATTTCTTTAGACTATTTCCTTTTTGTATCGCCTCATTTAGTTCCTCTACATCTTTTTTATAAGACCATTCTTTCATCATTTTTCGTAAGGTTTTAGAAACCTCAGCAAATTCCACTTTATCTTTTCCCTGTCTCTTTAATCTTCTTCTCTTACGCATCAATTTTCTTATTTCTTTCGGAAGTTCCCTATTCTTGCTACTGCCATCACTTAAAATCACGTTGGTGCTCTTCGTTATCGCTTTTACTAATCGAATTTCCATCTCATCCAAATTTTCCTCATTAACTCCTTCTACACGTAAATTGTCTTCTACTTCTTGTGCATAGTTACTTGCCTTTAAATATGCTCTATTTACTTCATATCTCTTTTCTTTTTACATGTATATTCTTCTGCCTTCTAACTTAACAATAGCCTTGACAGCTCTATGATCGCTTCCTATATTTATTTTCTCTTCCATATCTACATCCTGAATAATTCTTTTGCTATTTGAAACTATAAAATCAATTTCATTTTTGGTGCGACCATCAGGGCTAATCCAAGTCCATTTGCTGTTTATGTTTTTCCTGAAGAAGGTATTAATGATAAAAATTCCATTGGAATCTACGAATTCGATCATCTGATTACCACTTCTGTTCCTCTCACCGAGGCCAATACCTAGCGCTATTTCTTCCTCATTAGCTTTACCTATTTTCGCAATCCAGTCTCCCATAATTATAATAAATCTACATAAATTCTCATCAATAGCAGCTTGTAAACAACTATAAAAATTTTCATATTCTTCTTCTTCTGCTTCACTAGTAGGTGCATAGACTTGAATAATTTTTACACTTCCAAATTTTCGTCCTCAAAGTTTCCATAATATTCTCGAGATTCTATGACTATAGTTATAAAAGAAGTTATTTGCTTTACAATATTGTTATTTATAAGGAAACCGGTACCTCCTATATTGCTGGCTTCATTATAATAAAATTGTATTCCATTATTTAGTTCTATACATTGTTCTCCATTTCTTCTTACTTCCGACAATCCTATTAAGTCCCATTGTACATTTTCCATTTCCTCAATTAATTCTAATACTTTATTATCTCCTTTTAATGATCGGCAGTTATAACTATAGATATTTGATATATACGTACTTGTCCTATTCTTATCTTTCTGGTCTGTTTGATTATTATCATTCACCAATTTCGAATTGCCATGTCCATTTCTCACAGACTCAGGCAGTATTTGCTAATATCTCATAACGCACTGATAACATATATTGGCCGTCTGTCCTCTTTTCTACATTCTTCTTCATCTTTTCTACAGGAAAACCACATCTAAGCTACTATTAGATCGGACTCTTTTTTCTAACTTTCTTACTTTGTCGTATGTTTACTTTTTTCTTTAACGGCTTTCGGCGAAGATCTTTCCTCACTAAGCTGGCGCTTGTTTACTTTCAACTGTTTGGATTGCATCTCTTCTAGTGAATAGAAATGTCCATTAATTAGAAGTTTATCATACTTGAAAATTACTTTCTCACCTCTTTCTTTATAAATTTTATAAAAGGGAAATAATTCTTTTCTGGTTAATCTTACATTCTGAGGTAAGTCTTCTTTTATAATAACATCTTTCAACTCATTAATATCATGCAATTTCCTTTTATTTATCAATATATTATTACGCAACCAAATTGAATTCAATATTACTAATATTGGACAGTTTGCATTTTTCACATTTAGTCTTACAATATTATAAATATTATTTTCCTTAACTTGTAGGTCAATGCTTTGGAGTATATTTCTCACTTGGTTCATAGCTGTAATGTAAGAATCATGCTGAACTCCATATATAATCATGTTCCGTTTTCTTCTTCTTTTCACCTCTATAGAATTACTTTCTTTTAATTTACCTTTGATTTCTTTCACTTCTGCCTTTAGTGATATTATTTCATTTCCAAAATGTGAATCGATATTATTCAGTTTTTCTTCTAAAGTATCCAGTTTCTCTAGTTTAGATAAAATTCCATTTAATTTATCCTCCATAGACATATCTAATACTATCTTTCTATTATACGAAAATATTTATTAAATGTTTGAGCAAAGCAGATAGGTAATATGTTGATAAATAAATGATGTTTAAACAATATTGGAGTATGGATTGAGCGATTGAGATATGAACTACACTTACCTCGTCGCCTACCACTACAGTTACAGTATCTCTACTCTCAAGCTTCTCTTTGAGAGTGGAGATACACTTCTCTTTGGTTAATAGCACTATTATTTTTTTTGATATCTTGAAAAGCACTGGATAAAATTTCTTCCAAATTTACAGACAAGCAGTAAATATTATAACTATTAATCATACAAAAAATTGTGATAAAAAACCCCTTAGAAACCACTTAAAAAGAAAGTTAACTCAGAACACGATGTGAACAGCACGAAATCTAACACAGAACAACATTTGTGCAGTATTCCAAGTATAAAGAAAACTGATGGAATTTTTTCCGAAAAAATATTAAATATCTCGGTAAAAACGTATTTTGAAAATACCCACTTCCTGTAAATCGGATGTTCTGATTGAAATTTTTGGAATTTCTAGCAATGCTTATAATATTGGGGTGAGTCATAAAAAATGACCGATTTTGTTTACTTGCACTTTATCCTCTACAGAAAAAAAGAGCGTTTATATTTTGTTGAACTTTGTCAATATTCTTATTTTGCAATAAACAAATAGAGAATGAATTTATAAACAAAGTTACCCTGGGATCGCTTTTAGTTCAGTCGTAGCATTTTTTTAAACAACATGCCGTTAAAATTTGAAATATTAGCAATATTACGCCATTATTGGAAAAGTTTTCAGCCGCCGAAACCACTCGTTTATTGCGGGATCTGAAGAGGAGGATGTTCTTTCTGAACGGACAGTGGGTAGGTGGTTTCAGAAATTTAATACCGGTGACATTAGTCTTGAGAGGATAGCCGGTTCGGGGAGAAAATCATCATTCAATGAAGAAGCTCTGCGAGGTTACGTGGAGGCTGACCCGTCCAAAAGTACTCGGGAGTTGATAGCAGAACTCGAAGTATCCCAATCCACCGTAATTCGTGGGCTGCATAAGCTGGGGAAAGTGTATCGTTCAGTTAGAGTGGTTCCCCATGAGTTGGCCGCTGAACAACCTCAGCGGCGAGTAGAAAATCCAAATGACCATCGGTTCATCAAAAGGATTGTCACTTACGATGAAAAATGGATTTATTGGAGAAACCCTAAGTCCAAGAAACAATGGTAACACTGCAAGCAGCCTGCTCTACCTGTCGCTGCTAAACAGGGTCAATTAGAAAAAAAACAATGCTTTGTGTTTTTTGGAATTATGAAGGCGTAATTCATTATGAGTTCATTACCGAAGGTCATTCTATTGATTCGGAACTTTATAGCGAGCAGTTAAAAAGAATGTACGTTGTTTTGGCCCAGCGTTACCCAGGGTTAGTTAACGGAAATAAAGTTTTGTTTCAGTAAGATAACGCTCGACCAAACACTTCTCGTTACACCTAAAAAAAAATTTCAGAATTATAAGGGACTGAGCTTCTCCCCCCCTGCTTATAGTCTCCTACTTATAGTCCGGACCTAGCACCTTCCGATTACCACCTGTTCCGGTCATTGGCGCCACTATCTTCAAGGGAAAACCTTTAATTCTCTGGACGAAGTTCGAAAATGGAATTGCGGGAATTCTTCCGTTCAAAACCCAAAGAGTGGTATTGCGATGGAATACAGCAGCTAGCCTCGAGATGAAACAATGCCATAGAACATAACGGTGTATACTTTGAATATTAAATACACTTGCAAGTTTCTGGGTTGCTAAAAAAGACGAGGGACAGAAAAACGTAACAAAATTGCAAAATAAAATAAAAACTCGCGTAATTTTTGAACAAACTTATGTATTGAAGTGTAATACAAATTTCTGAATTTTATTTATGTAAACAAAATGTAAATAAATAATATTTTTATTTAAGTTGGAAGACTTTCTTGAGTGGACTTTGATTTATCAAAATATATAATATATTAAATATATTTATCATTATATATTTTATTTCTTTTGTACAGCATAAGCTAGTTTGACTTTGCCAGGAAAATTTCTGGACAATATATTATCATCAACATTTTTAATTAGTGTTTTCTCTTGGGCTGTTGAATCTTTTAATTTTAAGAAATAATCTTGCGCTGAACGTGCACATTTCCCACGTTTCCCATTACCGGGTATCATTTTCACTTTGTACCTGCAATAAATAAAATAAATAATTAATAGAAATAAAAAAAAAAGCTGGTGTGAAACACTCACAAAAAATTTCTTACTACAATGTTTACAAAATTTATAATTTGATCTTTTAAGGTTTCCGCGGCCATTTTCATGAAATACACTTGCAAGTTTCTGGGTTGCTAAAAAAACTGAAGTTTATGCCCATGTTGCAATGAGTTTCTTTCACTGGTCGTTTACGAACTAAATGAAGGACCCAGCATGGGCTCCCACCTCCCCCCCTTAGCCTGATAGCGGCCAACCTGTATATGGAAAAATTTGAATAAAGAGGCTTTAGACAAGGCTACGCAAGGTACCCGCTTATTGATATGGGTAAGTAGATGACAGTTTCGTTGTTTGAGAGCATAGGAAAGCATAAACTGCTCACTTTTCTGTCACACCTAAACAACATGCATCCCCGAACATAAAGTTCAACGATGGAGATTGAGGAGAATGGAAAGCTTCCCTTCTTGGATGTACTGGACCAGAGAAAAAAGAAGGATGGAACTTTGGGGAAGAAAATTCACACCAAACCATAATCAAGGAGAGGTATGATCACTATGTTGATCAAACGTGCTATGAGGATTGTCGAGCCAAACGGAGTTGCCCAAGGAAGAAGATGCTCTTCGTGTGAGGAAACCGGAAACCTGAGAAAAAAGGAGGAAAGAAGGCAGAAAGCGGGAGCTATCCTCCCATATGTGCAAGAAGTGTCGGAGAAGATTTCCTAAAATCCTGGCAAAGCACAATATAACCAACCATACATGGGATGGATAGAAAAATGTCTCAGCTGCTACTAGGTTTCCAAGACAGGTTTCCACTGCAAAAAAGTGTGGGGGAGGGGAGAAACTTACATAGGCCAGACTAAAAGAATGATCACAACACGTCTGTGTAAGGCAAAACCAAACGGAGTAGACTGCCCTTGCAGAGTATTCGTCAACAAGTGGGGCATGCCATAAGTCTTAAGGGCACCCAGGGTCCTTGCTCAGGTAGGCAATTATTATGAACGTTTCATAAAGAGGCAATGGAAATTGTGAAAGAGAGAAACTGTCTGAAATAGAGACGATGGACTCCGGGCTAAGCAGAACAGGCTCCTCCTGCTCAGGGGAAGGGGTTAAAAAGCGACTAATGGTTTTACGGAGCAGGACAAGGTTAAGGACTTTGGCACGAGGATAGTGGGATGAGAGACTTAGATCTCGTCACCTGCCAGCTAACCGTGGACAGGGAAGAGAAAATTAAGCCCCGCCCACCATCTATAGTAAACATGGTGATCAAAAAGGCAGTCAAGATGGCGGAGGATGGAGCCACGCCCCTTCTCTACCAAGTCCCCACTTCCAAGGTGGCTTTCAAGGTGTAACGACCCCGCAAGAGACTCATTGCAAACCACCTGACGTGGTCTCAACCCGGAACCTTCAAGTGTTTTTCAGAATTATAATTCACACATTTTCACAAATTTTTACTACATGTTAAATTTGTCTTCAATTATTATATCATTGGGAGGAATCTAAACTTAATATAATGACTTGTTTAAGGAAAGCATAACTTCCCCCACTCCTCCCTAAAAAACTTCTTTAAACAGAACTTTCTCGTAAAAAAAAGTTTCGAAACAAAACTTATAGTCACTAAATTTAATAAAATACGTCAGTGACTTTTATGGAGAAAAAGTGCAAACAAAACTGTTCAATAAAAACACACTTCCTGTTTACCCGATTTTTGTGTTTTTTTTTTCAAATTTGGAATTCTATTAATGCTTTTAATGTTTACCAATATTATATAAGTTGTAAAAACCATACTGGAAGTCCAGTACGCTAACCACTGAGCTAATCCCTCAGATTTTCACTTCCTAGGGATTTAGATTGTTGTAAGGGATTATTGCACTGCGATCTGAAGGATCTGTTGTGCCCCCAGAGCCTTCTCCAATGCACAGCCGGCCTCCAAGCAGCATTCTCTAACTACAGACAACACTGCCCATTGAGTTGTAGAGGCTCCTAGGAAGAAAAAAATCTAAGGGCAGCATGCTGGATTCGAACCTGGGACCTCCGCGTTCTAGTCCAGCGCGCTACCACTGAGCTGTTCCTTTCCTAAGGATGTTTCAATGATCATTTGACCACACGATCGCAATATTTCCTGTTACTAGGAGTAAGAAAAAGTAATAAAGATTTGGGGGGGTCTAGAGGCGTAACCACCTTCTACCCCCCCCAAAAAATAGACTTACTTATAATTAAGTAAGGCAGTATAAGGTGCAACAACTGGCACCGCGAACAATAGTTCATCTTCTGGATGAGGTTGCCCAGTTAAAAAATCTATAACGCTTAACTCTTCGGCCATTAAGTCTTCTTCCTCTTCATCATCACCAGCTTCTTCATCATTGGGCACTTTAGGTGCTGAACGATTGGGCTGGCGATTTTCCGTGTTAGTTGGCTTCGATCTAATTTCTGGCTGTTTAATTTTCTTCGATTTCTTCGGTTCCTTCTTTGTACCGTCTGACTATTGAAACAAAAATAATTTAATGTTAAATAAAATAAAAATAACCTGGACAAATATTTGCCACCACTAACTGCATTCCTTTTTCAAACTAAAAAAAATTACAAAATATAAAATATGCAGAATGGCTTGGAATCCATTGTAATCCTAAATCGACACCGCTTCTTAAGATTTCGTCTATGATGCATTGCACATTCTTATACCCAAGCGCATTCATTATAGCATTAGTAGCATTCTTTATAGCTGCTTGGGAATCTACAAAAGTGACGAACCTTTTTACCATTTCGATTCCTTAGCTTTTTTGAAAGCTATCCGATTTCCAGGATTGGAAAGGCCATCTGGAATACATCCTGAATAAACCCCGGTTCTAGCATTGCGGTTTACGCCAAAATGCTGACCCATCAGTATAAATATGCCATCATTTATTAGAGGGGTATCATTCGTGAATAGTTTTCAGTTTCCTCCGTCTCCCCTCCACGGCAAAATCTGCACGTGTTACACTCTCCAAGCCCAGCTTCGTCAGGTGTTCTCTGAGTCTACAGTGCCCCGTAAGAATGTGAAGTTTGTTCCTATTGAGATCGAACAATGCATGCCTCCTATCTTTTCTAGGTTATAATCTCCCCCAAGCAGTTCTTTGTCCCCCGTAGAATCTGCACGTGTTATCACTCTCCAAGCCCAGCTTCGTCAGGTGTTCTCTTGAGTCTACAGTGCCCCACGAGGAAATTGGTAAGAATGTGGAGCTTGTTGTTATTGAGACCAATGCATGCCTCCGATCTTTTTTGGGTTGTAATCTGCCTTAGTCCCGGTGTTGTGACCTCCTCACCTTCTCCTCTTTCTTAAGTTTCCCTAGGAGAAAGTGGTCGCTGACCCCACAAAAGGGTTCAAGCCCGAAGAATGGAGATGCAGCGCCTCTCTTTGCAAGATCGGCCATTTCACTTCCTTCATCGCCCACATGCCCTCGTACTCAAAAAAAGGGTGACTTTATTCCTTCTAACCTGGTCACTGAGTTTGCCTAAGCATTCCCGTACCAACTTAGAGCCGATAACACAAGAGCTAAGCGCTCTAATAGCTGCCTGGCTATAGGAAAGAATAACAATCTCCTGATTCTGATATCCCCTATTGAGGTTTAAATTGAACACATCTTTCAATTGCTTATATTTCCGCCTAAAAGGTGCTGGGAAATCTTCCCATGTTTAAAGTAACACGTTAGATTGTGAGTCTAAAGAAAATCGTAGAAAACTGATAAAAAAGTTCAGTTAAAGTCGCATCTTCCGGTGGAAGTACTTAACTGGAATACCAAGTTTGAGCTTCCAACAGACTTTCCGTTTTTGAGATATTCTATTAAAACATAACATAAACCATTTGCTAAAAATATTTTTTTTGTTTCCGTTTTCAGGAGACTCCCCCAAAACATGTATTTCCGGTATGACAAAATCTGGCACAATTGCAATACTTCCTCTTATTATAGGAGTTTCAGAGCTATCGCTGAACGCTGTTCAATCCAAAGTTAAAAACGATTTCCTAGAGGATAATATTGTCGTTTGAATAAGGTAATACAGGTTATGTATACTCTGTGTGGTAAAAAAAACATCTGCTTTAAACTTATGGCAGGCATGCCAACTTAAGGCACTCTAATTATCGTATTCTACATATACACTCACGGGCCAAAAATTTTGCCACTTAAAAAAATTACATTAAATAAATAATATAATATTGTTTGGTCTCTGTTTTCACCAGTTATTTTGTTTTGGGCGATTAATAGTTAACATTTTTAGAGTAAATTGGGGACTTTGTACATTACACTTGTGGTATTAAACAAATTAAATAAATCAAAAATGTTTACTAGTTTGTGTTCATTTATTATCAATTTGTTTAATTTTTTATTCAGTTCGAATTGATTTTTTATTTGCTTTAACTTCGCTTTAGCTTGTCCCTTGACAAAGAAAATTAAAAAATTAAAAATTCGAATTTCCAAATGCCCCTTAGTGCCGAGGATGTCGCACGTGCTGTAGCACTTATTGATGACGGCCGCTTCATCAGATATGCAGTCTTCGCTACTGGTGTTCCCTACTAAACTCTGCAAGATGCAGTGCAGCATTACAGGGAAACAGGTTCATACTGAAGAAAGCGGCTCAGGGTGTCCAAGGGCCACTAAATTGCGGGACGACCATTTTTTGACATTGACAGTTTTACGAAATCGTCATCTGACAGCTGTTGAAGTAGTTCATCGTCGCCTCCAAGAATTTCGAGGTGTTCAAATTTCTAAGACAACAGTTCGAAGGAGATTGGAAAAGAGCAAGGTTTGATGGCTTTTCACCCCCACAAGGGGGCCAGAACAAACCAGGGAGCATCGAATTTTTCCGCCTTGAGTTTGTTCGGCAATACATCAATTGGTCTATCGAGCAAGTGGGCAAGTGTATTGTTTACTGACGAGTCCCGGGTCCTTATCATGCCTTATCATGAATTCTTTGTTATTCCCAGTTTCCAGGTCTCTTTACTAATTGAATGATTCCTTGTAGTAAATGTAAGAGAAGATTAATTCAAGTGAATGTGCACATACTAACCTTAAGGATGGACATCCTAAGTCGCTTTTCCTCTTCATCCTGGTCCTTATACTTTCCTTTAATCTTCTTTAACTTACTTCTTTGTCCACGTTTTAGTATATTTTTATCACCGCTTTTATCATCTTTGGTTTGAGCTGAAAATAATATCTATTATCAAAGTTGTTCATCTAGCCCGGATAAGAGGAGCTGCGGATGCAGGATATTACGCCTTCTTTGAGGGAAGATTAGCCGCCGTAGGGGAAAAGGGCAACTGACTATGATGGCGAAATGCGGTCTATTAAGCATCGATAGCTTTCATCCGAATAAACACTGACCTGAATATGGTGAGCCATATTTTTTGGCGGCACTATCGCCTATGCTTCGGGGTGCAATCAGCCTCTGGCTGTTCAGAATTCCCTGACCCCAACCACTCCCATCCTGTTCCTTTCCCCTTGCAGGGTTGCCTGTAAGTATCCTGGACTACTGCACCTCTGTACTTGAGGCAATGGACACACGATCCATCGGGCGTGTGATCAGTCACGTTAAGCTCGTTACAAAGTATGAATTACTCAACTACGGGTCCAATGCTATGTTTCAAGCCCAATTGAACGGGGTTTGAACAATAACTCCAATGGCCCGCAGTTATGAGTTAAGCGAGAGGAGACCCACGATATAAATTAAACCCCCCGGTGCCAGCCCGTAGCTGAAAACGCATTTACTGGGTCTAGAGGTTTACCAGTGCCTGCTAGGTTGCCTACCCTAGCTTCTGGAATGGAGTGTGACCACATTGTGAGATCACTTCACGTGCTGGTTGAGCATATCTCAACCTGCCCTTAAATGGGTCAAGCGAGGGAATGCCCAGGTGGGCCCCTCCCTCGCCTCTCCGAGGTGGTGACATCCTTCTCTTGTAAAACAACCCCGTTGCTTGCACGGAGGGGGGGACTGGTATACCCTAATAGGATGGGAACTGTCCTTAAACTCCCAGAGTACTGAAGGGTAAAAGGTTAACACGGGAAAGAATGACCTAAATATGGCTGTTTTTCTAGTTAATTCCCGCGTGGTGATAGAAGCAAGTGGGCCTAAGCTTAAATCAAAATGTAGAGAGAACAAAATGTTCTCTAGTAGGAAACCAGCTATGCAAAGGATGGCAGGTGTCGTATTAACGGATTCCTAGCCATTGCAGCCTGGCAGAAAATAAGACTGCGCACATTTTGGCAGAAAGGAAGGTTGCTACAACCTGGGGCAGAGGGGTATTTGGTTGCTCTTCCCAACGATCCGGGTGTACCATGTGGCAGTGTAGTGGGGTGAAAACTGAAAACTGTTCACTAAAAAATACACTTCCGGTTACTGATTTACTTGAAACATAACCCTATCTTTCCCCGAAAAGCCTCCTTAAATGACTTTACCCGGAGAAAGGTTACAAATAAAAGTGGTAGCTCTTTATATGTGTAGTTCACATTCCTAGTTGAAAGAAAATCGTTGGAGCCGTTTTAGTAAAAATTGCAGAAAATGAAAAATACTTTTCAGTATAAACGCACTTCCAGGCATTCGATTTTCTTAAAACTCGGAATTTCAACAACATATTTAATTCTAATTAATATTATTTTGATGATAGAATTGTGTAATAAACTGAAATGGCACATTAAAGAAAAACCTAATCCGACCTCTCCCCCAAAAATACCCTTAAATGAATTTTCCCTGAGAAAAGTTTCAAATAAAAGTTGCATGTGTAAATGATATATAAAGTTTAAAGAAAATCGTTGGAACCACCATTTTTGAGAAAATCGCAGAAAAAGAAAAAAAAAATTGAAAAAATTATTGCAATAATGTGGCACTTCCGGTTGAGGAATTTTGCCGGCTATGTGGTGATACTTGAAACGGAATATCAAGTTTAAACTTTTTGCAATTTTTCGTTTTTTCCTAGAAAACTTTTTTATGAATTCAGGGGACCTCAAAACGTGTTATTTCCGGTGAAAAATCGATATCGAAAATTTAACAAGATTACAATACTTACTCTTACTAGACCCTGTCAAATTTTTAGATATATACAAACACGGATGGGATCGCCTTTAAAAATGGTCTAGTCAAAATAGCGCCGTAAGCGCCCATCTCTTGGTGGAGGTTGGAAACTTATCCAATTCTCGTACAAGTTACAAGACCAAAACTACTTTTTACTTACCCTGCTTACTGGTTCCTGCAGCGGAATATCTTCGGTCGGTATTTTTAGTTTCTAAATCAAATTTCACCTTAGTCTGTAAGTCTCTGAAAAAAATATAATAAATATAATTTAGTAATAAAATATATATATATATAATTTGGTGTGAAACACTCACACGACTTTCTCTTAATCCTGTGTAAAATATCAAATAACTTACAATCTGTCCATTTCATGACTTAGATTAGCATCAACGTCTGGAAACTCTTGACATCTCTTAGCATCTCGTCTGGTAAGTTTCTCTTGACTTATGATCTTCTCAATTCCTGCCCCTTCCTCTTCTACCTCTTCTACTTCATCTGATGATGACGTTTCAGGTTTGGAAACTTCATTTTTTGTTAGATAACCTAATACCTCTTCATTATTAAATGAGCATTCTATAACAACATCAAAAAAAAAAAAACTTCCTTTAACTCAAGGTCTGTTTTCTCCTAGGGGGAACTTAAGAAAGAAGAGAAGGATAGGAGGATGCAACTCTGGAACACCCTCCTGGGACTGAGGCCAGGCAAAGATCTGCTTGGGAAATTACAACCCAAAAAGATCGGAAGCATGCATTAGTCTGTAAGAAAACACTAAGCAGGTATCAAAGAGCATGCCATTAAATGGTATACAGACGGGTCTAAGACCCTCAAAAGAACTAGGGCAGGGGTATTCAGGCCAAAAACCAAACACTCAGAACCCATGGGAAGGTTTCCCAGCATCTTTCAGGAGATGCAATTGAAAGATGTGCTCAATTTAATCTTTATAGGTTCAAATCGGGAATCAGGAGATTGTTATCCTTGACGATAGCCAGGCAGCCATTTAGAGCGCTAACCTCTTATGTTATCAACTCTAAGTTGGTATGGGAATGCTTAGGCAAACTGGTAGGAAGAAATAAAGTCACTCTTTTTTTGGGTGCCAGGGCATGTGGGCCTTGAAAGGAATGAGATGGCCGCTGGCAAAGAGAAACGCTGTATCCCCACTGTGGGGGGCCTGAACCTTTTTGTGTGTTCAGGTCAAACTTAAGAAAGAGGAGAAGGTGAGAAGGTTGCAACACTAGAACTCTCTACCGGGACAGAGGCAGGTTACAACCCAAAAAGGATACTGAGGCTTGAAAGCTTCACATTCTTAGATTTTCCTGTATGGGGCACTGTAGATTCAGAGAACGCCTGACGAAGCTGGGCTTGGGGAATGATAACACGTGCAGATTCGGCGGGAAGGGGCGGAGGAAACTCCGATACATCTCCCCACGGACTGCGAGGCTGTCACCCAGAGAAGAGCCTGGCTAGCTACAAAGAAGATGCGAAGAATATATCTTCTCTAGAGTCCTCCAGAATATTGAGATTCCTAAGGAGCCTTAATCTGGTGGGTGTGCTGTATGCGAGAGGACTAGTCTGTAAATTTACAGTTCCGGTTAATAGGTAATCATCTAATTTGGAAGTCTGACAATTATTTTAATATTATGAGGCAACTCAGGGGGAAGGCAGCTCTCCCTGAGCCGTGGCTAACTTAGATACTGAAATTAGAGTAATTCTAATTTAATACAGAAACTCGGGGCCTCCAAAAGGAGATTCAGCACTTAGACCTCAGCTGGGCCCATTGTGCACCCCGTAGAAACGCCTCACATCAGCCCTGTATCATTAAAAAACGCCAGGGCTGAGGCGAGTGAAATTTCTGATCCCGCCTTCGGCTCCAAATTTTGGACGCCAAATTTCAGGAATCGTCTACAAGCTATGCTCTTGGAGAGTGTACGCACTCTCCAAGAAGGCGAAATGGTGTCTCATCCTTTTGTCTGCATTTCCTGCAAAGTGGATGCAGCCCTGTAATTAGGGCAGTAGTTCTCCTTAGCTCCACTTTTGTTCTGCCGAGGATATAGTTTGTGCGAGTCTTTGGGGGCTCTCCAGGAAAATCAGAGTTTCCAGCCCCGCAATATTTTTCCAATATAATGTATTTTTGCGTGTTAGCCATTTTTCAATGGCCCCACAGACAGTTCCATACGAGATGCCGCAGAAAGGCTCCGGAGTAATGGGCGTTCGTGAGGCGCCCTCCTTCGCCAGCCTGTCGGCCTCTTCGTTGTCTTGAATGCCTTTATGTCCCGGCACCTAACACAGCCGAAGGCTATTGTGGTTTGCCAGAGTTTCTAACTGTTCGCAGCATTCTTTAACAATCCTCGACCTGATGCAGTTCGCCTCTAAAGTAAAAACATAGAGTTTTGTTTGTGAATTCAACAGCGATTCTAGTCACTATGCTCTACTATGACCTCAAGGAATGAGTTCCTACGAAATACGAAAATGGAAGTTGGTGAAAATACACAAAGTCTGGCTGGGAGTGCGTATACCAGGTGGTACATCCCCACCCACTACTAGATAAATGGAAATGAGCTGGGGTCGACACAGACTTGCAAAGAAAGTATTTCTCTTACGACAATTTACAAAATTGTAATTGTCGAATTTTATCACAGATATTTTCCATGAAAAACGTTGCTTCATATTGTGGTCATCGACCAGTTTCAGGCGTTTGCTCATCATCAGGATGTTTTGCCCAGAACAGTGCGATAACACATATTACCACACACTTTTCACAAGGAAACATCCAACACAAGGTGGGGGATAATTAGCTCAGAATCTTTGTGTAGACTGTCAGGAGGAGGAGGAAACGGCCTCACACCTGCTGTTAAATTGCGCTATGAGATCTTTGGCAGACTGATCTTTGCCAGCATCTGCTATGAACATGACTGGGGACAGTATCTATCCAAAAAAAAATATCGTTTTGATATTCCATTTCAGGTGACCCTGAAAAAGCAACGGCTGATTGGTCCAAAGACTGGACAAAGCGCGGCCACAATAGGGGAAGGGACATATGATTTATGGATAGCACCAAGATGGCCTGGAAAAATAGCACAAATTGAGCTCAATTGGCTTCATTTCAAGGGGTAACGACGACCCTGAAAAAGTTCCTCATTGCAATATGGGTCTTAAAATCCGGAAACTCAAAGGTGCTTTTCATGCAAATGGCCTAGCAAACCTAAAAAGATCAACTTACCTTCAGTTTGTGGAATGTCATCTTGAGGAACTAAAGTTTCATTATATATATTTGGCTCAATGTCATCAACAGTCTCGTCATCAGCGAGCTTTGCATCATCATTTATTGACGCAGTACTTGTAATTGGTTCCGGCTGAGGTTCTGTAAATAAATCGAATCTCTAATGGGTCAAAGACTGTAAATAACCGTCTATTTAGCTTGAAATAAAGCGGTATTCTATAAACCCTGCAATGCTGCATAGACAGAACCACATATTATACTGAAGTAGTACTTAGAGGAAAGCATAGCGCTACAATTTCCCACACAACCCCCACCGCCGCCACCACCACCACCAAAATAAAAAAAATTTCCCGCAAAACATGTTTTAAATACTCATAGTTACTAGGTTTATTTATGACTATAGATACTATACTAAGTTTAGTGACAATCATTGGAGCCATTTTCGAGAAAATCGCGAAAAACTGAAAACAAGTCAAAAAAAAAACATTCAGTAAGTCACAATCCCGGGAAGATGGATTTTGCTCGAAACTTGCGTGTTATATACGGTGATAATACTAAAACGGAATACCCAAAGTTGCACAAATTTGAGCTTCCTGCGTTTTTTTTTCTTAATTCTTTGAGATATTTTGTTCACACATACATACATACACATACAAACCAATTTCTAAAAATTACTTTATTCTTTAGTTAGGGAACATCAAACAAATATCCGTCGGAGACATTTTCCGTGATAGCCTGCTTCTTTTTGTGGTCATCGGCCGGTTTCGGGCGTTCGCCCATCTTCAGGATGGTTTGTCAAACAGTGAGATAAACGCATCCTGAAGAAGGGCGAACGCCCGAAACCGGTCGATGACCACAAAAAGAAGCAGACTACCACGGAAAATGTCTCTGATGCTTTCCAGCTCTGCGGAACCAACCACCATAACAAATATTTTCCGTAAAAAAACTCGATTTCGACTATTTGATACGATCGCAATACTTCTTCTTACAGGTATGACCCCCAGTGGATTTATACCAGTGTGGTCAAACCAATGGTGGTCGAAGACCTTGCAGGGAGGGGTAGTTGCGGCGCTTGGGAATGTTTAAAGGCTGGCTTGCCTGAGCACGATGGATACCATGATGACCTCCCCACTGCTGCCACGGGAGGTCCTCATAAATCTTCCGCCACTCCATATTTACGTCCAAGGCGTAGTTAAGTAGTCGTTGGTCGACTGTTTGAAGGGACAGGCATAGTGGTAACTATCAGAAACTATGCGAGGAACTGGAGGCAGGCACATTTTGGGCCTGCCCTCCGATACCTATAACTCCCAGATACGACTTCCATAAAACCGTTTAAAGTCCTGGTACTAGACAGAGGGGGCATGGAAAAACGGGCCGTCAATTTCAGGTGGATCCATGTAGGACACGAATGGGCTCTAAGACAGAGAATTTTAAAGAGAAATTGCCATTTTATACATTCCCAGGAATTAGAGACAGTCGTGTTAGTATTACGAAATTATCAGCGATATTTTCCGTGATAGCTTGTTTCATTTTGTGGTCATCGACCGATTTCAGGGCGTTCGCACATCATCAGGATTGTCTTCAATAAAACAATGCGATAACACAGACTTAACACAGAGCAAAGTTCAGTTTATCGGTAGATCTACCTAATGATATCTCTGATGATTTCCAGTTCTGAAGACCCAACCAAAATAACATTACGAAAGATTGAATAAAAAAAAAAACTATTCAACTGAAAGTGCACTTTGCACTTTTTACTGAAATTTACGTGGCAGATGCCAGTGAAATCACAAATTCGATCTTTCTTGTTATTTTTCCTCTTAAAGTTTGCCAGAAAGTAAACTTACCCTCAACCTCCAAAAACTCTTCTTCAAAAAATAAATCTTCTAACGGACCAGTTTTTGCCTTCCGTTCATCAGTATGCCTTTATCAAAAAAAGAATAAATGTAATTATAATCTTTCAAGTTTTCGCGGCCATTTTCAGGAACACTTGAGTTTTATCCGGATTTGAGTCCGAGTGACGTTTTGCCCTCTTCAGGGTCGCTACACCTGAAAGCCAATAGCCAATCTCCTTGCCTCCCTTAGCTTTCAAAGTGTAACGACCCTGAAGAGGCTCCATTGCAACATGGGTGAAACGTCTGTTTCTAGCAAATCACTCATTCGGTCTCAAATCCAGAAACACAATTTCTTTTTCATGAAATGATATAGTTCATATACCAAGTTTAAAAAAAAAACTAACCTGAATACAGAAGATTCTTCCAATTTGAACATAAATCCGAAACCTAAGGCAAGCTGTGCAGGTAGTAAGAAGTTCTTCTGTCCCCTGATCATGAAACTACCCGTGGTTAAATACTCGCCTGTAAAAAAATTAAAAACTTTTGTGAAACACTGATACGACTTCCTAAATGGTTAGCGTACTGGACTGCCAACGCGGAGAACCCGGGTTCGAGTCCAGCTGTGCTACCCTTAGATTTTTTTCTTCCTAGGAGCCAATACAGCTCACTGGCCAGTGATGGACAGTGTTGTCTGTAACGAGAGAACAATGTCCTGGAGGCCGGCAGTGCACTGAGAAGCTCTGGGAGCCAATGACCATAGATGTTGACGCGCCTTAAATTATTGAAATCTGGAATTCTAGCCATACATTTAATTATGCCTTGATAATATATAACTGGCAGAACCATACATTATACTTAAGAGGTACTTTAGAATAAATCATTATTTGAAGAGGGACCAAATCCTATGCTATCCAAAACCCCACTAGGTCTGTATAGCCAAAAATCCAGACCCGTATCTAACCCACCCTAAAAATTACCGCCATCTTTCCACCGGCATCCTGTTCCGGGCCTAAAGGTCCTGAACCTAATTCTGCTTCACAGCCCAAACATAAAATGAATAACTGTTACAGGGAATGTCAGCCTGCAAGGGGTATCTGTTGCATGCAGTTACTTGGGGAGTAGCGACCCCACGGGGTAGCTCAGTACCCCACGCACTTCGTCAAGACAGTACACAATACACTTAAACGGCATACAGACTCTTCTACTGCTCCTTACAGACAAGGAAAACTCAGTACACAAACTAGGGTCTATGTCTGTAGTTAACTGGCGTAAGCCAAGGGAGAAGGAAGGGATTAGCTCAGTGGTAGCGCGCTGGACTAGCAACGCGGAAGTCTCGGGTTCGAATCCAGCATGCTGCCCTTAGATTTTCTCTTCCTAGGAGCCACTATAATTGACTCTACGGTGATGAGCAGTGTTATCTGTAGCTAGAGAACGCTGCTTGGATGGAGGCCGGCTGTGCATTGGAGAAGGCTCCGGAGGGCACAATAGACCTTTAAGGTCGTAGTGCAATAATCCCTTACAACAATCTACTACAGAGAATGTCTCACAGACTCTACAAAAGGGTTCCCGGGTATGAGTCCCATTATGTAAGAGATGTCTCGTTTTAAACCAAAATTAGTAAGGGATCCAACCAGAGATGCCTGAGAGAGATTCCCGCGAATGACACACAGCAACATCTCACTAATAGCCCTGTCTGGGCCCCAGTCTTCTAGAACATTCTAGTATCAATCTGGAAGTGAACACCGTTTAAGTTAGTACTACGTATCTGCATTATCCAAAATACAACTCGGGAATTTTTATCAATACTCCTAATTTGTAGGAACCACTTTTTCTGGGTGGGGGGGATATTTCAAATCAAAACCCCAAAACATGTATTTACGGTGAAGATTCAATGGCAAGATAAAGTAAAGAAAAAAAATATTTACCTGCAGGAGCCGCTTTTGAAACCTGATCATGGCGAACCCACCAGGCTGAACACATAACTTTTGCCTCCCATCCGATGCTACAAATACATAAATCCCATGTTCAAAGTATTTACACAAACAATGAATAACTAATTCGACCAGTTCTCACACATCAATTACCTATAACAGACGGCCATATTGCCAGCTTCGTTTAAAGTCCTGGGTGGAATTGGAGTCCCCTGAGGATTCTTGATCACAACACTGCTGGCACCATTTAGATCCGCATGCACATAAATATCACCCTTCTTGAGATATCGTTTTACGATCGCTTCATTTTGTTGCTGATCACGGCCGGCAATCACTGAAAAACCAAAAATTCTTTTGTGAAACACTGACACGACTTTTTCTTAATCCAATTAATAACAATTTAATTATCAAATAATTTTATTTAAAATTGCCGTGTTTAATTGAGCTGGCGATAACAAAAAAAATCTGGTATGAAACACTCACACAACTTTCTCTTACTCCAGTTTTCAAAATTGAAATTGACAAATTTTAGTTAGTGTACCACATTTATTGAAATTTGTCGGAGTTCGTCGAAAACTGAAAAACTGTTCAGTGAAAGCGCACTTCCGGTTTACTAATTTTCTTGAAACTCAGAATTTTGGCAATCTATTTATTTCTAATTAATTTTGTTTGGATGGTAGAATTGTATAATCAACTACGATAGCACTTTAGAAAAAAACATAACCCCTCCCGTCCCCCAAAAGCCCCCTTCTTTTAAATGACATTATCAGGAGAAATGTTTCAAATAAAAGTTGTAGCTCTTTATTTGTGTAGTACACATTCCTACTTTAAAGAAAATCGTTTGAGCCGTTTTCGAGAAAATACCAGAAAACTGAAAAATACATTTTCGTAAAAACGCACTTCCGGTCATTCGATTTTTTTCAAACTCCGAATTACAACAACATATTTAATTCTAATTATTATTTAGATGACAGAATTGTATAGTAAACTGAAATAGCACTTTAGAAGAAAACCTAACCTCACCCCTCCCCAAAACTGCCCTTAAATGAATTTTTCCGAAGAAATGTTTCAAATAAAAGTTGTAGCTCTTTGTATGTGTTAGTTGATATAACAAGTTTCAAGAAAATCGTCGGAGCCATTTTTGAGAAAATCGCATAAAAGTAATAAAACCAACTAGTAAAGTGGTACTTCCGGTTGAGGAATTTTGACAGATGACCCACTGTCGGATCCCATATCAAAATTATCAGTACCAACGCTTGCCTTTATAGATGGTACAATAGTCCCAGAGTGTCAACCAGATTATCTATGGCTGCAGGAACTATGAGGCAACGAGAAGTTCACATAATCGCAATAATTTTCTCTTACAAGAATAAGAGAGATTTGGTTTCAAAACCAGCTCACGCCATCTAAACCCTCTACTATTCTAACTACAGAATCTAAACTTACCTAAATAATTATCCGAGCTGATAAACCAAAAAAATTTTTCAAACCAATACACTTTTCTAGCTTTTTTAATGGTGGCCGTAGTTTTTAAATCTTTCAGCGTTAATTTAGCCTTTTTGGTCGCCGATTTCACAGCTTTATCTTGAGATTCCATCGTTTTGCGCTCTTTTACTGCGGCCGTCTTCTTATTCGAGTAATATCTAAAATATATATATATATATATATATCATATTTTAATTTAATTAATTAAAAACTCTCCTAGCCTAGCTTCGTCCCATACAGTGCCCCATGAGGAAACCGTAAGAATATGGAGCTTGTTCTTACTGAGACCAATGCACGCATGCCCCCCGATCTTTTCAGGTTTGTAACCTGCCTCAGTCCCGGTAGAGAGTTCTAGTATCTTAAGTTCCCCTAGGAGAAACTGGTGGGCTTTCAAGGCCCACATGCCCTGGCACCCAAAAAAAAGTGTGACTTTATTTCTTCCTACCAGTTTGCCTAAGCATTCCCGTACCAACTTAGAGCTGATAACACAAGAGCTAAGCGCTCTAATAGCTGCCTGGCTATAGGAAAGAATAACAATCTCCTGATTCTGATATCCCCTATTGAGGTTTAAATTGAACACATCTTTCAATTGCTTATATTTCCGCCTAAAAGGTGCTGGGAAATCTTCCCATGTTTAAAGTAACACGTTAGATTGTCAGTCTAAAGAAAATCGTAGAAAACTGATAAAAGTTCAGTTAAAGTCGCATCTTCCGGTGGAAGTACTTAACTGGAATACCAAGTTTGAGCTTCCAGCAGACTTGCCGTTTTTGAGACATTCTATTAATAACCCAAACCATTTGCTAATAATATTTTTTTGTTTTCGTATTCAGGAAACCCCCCAAGACATGAATTTCCGGTAAAAACTTAAATTTCGAAATCTCATTTCCATCTCATTTTCTTTAACGTCCTGGCACCCTCCAAAAAAAAAGGTGGCATTATTACAACATAAAGGATAACTATCTCCTGATTGCCTGATATCCCCTATCGAGATTAAATTCAGCACATCTTTCTATTGCGTACATTTCCGCCTGAAAGATGCGCTGGGAAACCTTCCCACAGGTTCTGAGTGTTTGGTTTTTGGCCCGAATACCCATGCCCTAGTTCCATTGAGGGTTTGTATACCATTTAAGGGCATGCTATTTGATACCTGCTAGGGTTCGCTTAGTTGTGACCTTCTCATCTTCTCCTCTTTCTTAAGTGCCCCTAACAGAGAAACTGATCGCTGACCCCACAAAAGGGTTCAGGCCCCAAGAGTTGGGGAGGAAGCGCTTCTCTTGATGTATTACGAGACAAATATTAGCCCGCAAGGGATATCTGTTGCAGCAGTTACTTGGAAAGCAGCGACCCCACGGGTTACCACAGCTCAGTACTCCATGCACTTAAACTACATACTCTCTACACTTTACATACAAGGACAAACACAGTACACAAATTAGGGTCTCCGTCCTAGATAAGTGGCGTAAGCCAAGGGAGAAGGAAGGGATTAGCTCAGTGGTAGCGCGCTGGACTAGCAATGCGGAGGTCCCGGGTTCGAGTCCAGCATGCTGCCCTTAGGTTATTTCCTTCCTAGGAGCTTCTACAGCTCACTCTCCGGTGATGGACAGTGTTGTATCTGAAGCTAGAGAACAATGCTTGGAGACTGGCAGTGTACTGAGAAGGCTCCGGGGGCACAATAGATCTTTCAGGTCGCAGTACAATAATCCCCCACATCAATCTACAATTAGGAAACAAAATTTAAGATAAATAGTTTTTGAAAAAACTGACCTCGTTGCATTAGCGCATGCGGACAATGACAAGTCAATATCAACAAGTGTTGTAGTGCGTTCTGTTTCAGTGTCAGTGTCTTCATATGGATCGCTGGAAATAGCAACAAAATAAATAAACAATAGTGACAAGTATTATTTATAAAAAAAAAAAAAATGGTGTGAAACACTCATACGTCTTTCTCTTACGTTACTTAATACAACTTAATCAAGAAATTTTCTTTAAAATTGCAACGTTACAATGTTTAGTTACGCTGGCTGATAAATATGAACAGCCTTATGTGGAGCGCTCTATGTCAAAACCCAACAAAGCTTGTGGCAAATTTAAATTTAAACTAACTCACAGACCCCCAAATATCCCTCTAAAATGAATTTCCCGGGGAAAATGTTACAAATAAAAGTGATGGGTATTTATGTGTGTAGCTAAATGTCATGTTTAAAGAAAATCGTAAATTGGAGCTTTTTTGAGAAAATCGCAAGAAAAAAAAATGAGGAAAATAATACATTGAATAAAGACACACTTCTGGTTGATTAATTTTTGCCAGTAACCTTCATAAGAATAACCTTCAGAAAGGTTACAAGGATAATTGTAGGCACATGCAATAGCTACTACTTACAGAGCACGTGATGTGCCTCTTCTATAAGGCTGAAGAAGAAACCCCCTATACACGCTTACTTTGTATGTGGGCCGGCCTAATGAGGACCAACTTTTTTTCAGTTGGGAGTAAGTAATCCCAAAGCCATGAGCTTCATGACAATAGCTACTTTCAGCTTTATTAAGCCTGCTTAAAAGGGCAAAACTGGAAGACGTGCTATAATCACTGAGAGTCCACAATAGACTTCCTAGTGTAGGTCGCGGTACAATGGGCCCATGCCACCCATCTCTTGGTTAAGTTAATCTAAGTTACAGGCGCTTTCTACTGGGCAACAATGTAATTTACTATCTGCCTGGGCACCTGTCCCCCCAACCTTCTTTGTTTAAAGAAAATTTGTCATTTTATATATAATTGTACTATATGAAGCGCTTAAGCGCTGAAGTTATCCATAGCTGCTGTTACATATATACATGGATAAGGGAAGGGATTAGCTCAGTGTTTAGCATGTTGGACTCCCACGCGGAGGTACCCGGGTTCGAGTCCAGTGCTTACCCCTTAGATTTTTTCTTCTTAGGAGCCTCTACAGCTCACTGTCCAGTGTTGTCTGTAGCAAGAGAACACTATCCGGAGGCCGGGAGTGCACTGAGAAGGCTCCGGGAGTGCACTGAGAAGGCTCCGGGCGTCAATGAACATAGATGTTGACGCGCCTTAAATTTAAAAAAAATATATACATATACATGAACGGTTTTGCGTCAGCTATGGATGCAGGCTTAAAGAGAGTTGGCTATAGTGTGCACAGTCCTTGCAATGGCGTAATACAAACAATAATATTAATAATAATAAATGGAAGGGAATAGCTAAGTGGTTAGTGCACTGGACTCCCACGCGAAGGACCCGAGTTCGAGTCCAGCTGTGCTACCCTTAGATTTTTTCTTCCAAGGAGCCTCTACAGCTCATTCACTGTCCGGTAATTGACAGTGTTGTCTGTAACGGGAGAACACTGTCCGGAAGCCGGCAGTGCACTGAGAATAGTGCCAATGCTCATAGATGCTCACGCGCCTTAAATTAAAAAAAATAAATAAAACAGCCATAAAAGAAAGTCGTGCGAGTGTTACACACCAAATTTTGTTGAGATATTCCATTCAATCTCTCTCTCACAAAACTGAAGTAAGATAATAAACTATCTAGATGAAGTTACCTTAAAGCCAACGTTATGTGATTGATTTCTAGTTTAAAACTATGAATAGCATTGAAGTTACTGTGTCCATGGCGGGCCATATCACTGAACATCTGAGCTATATCCGGCCAGGTCATCTGTAAAGCGATTGCCCGACGCACTGTCATGATAATCTCGTCAATAGTTTTACTATTGCCCATTATTAATTCAGCTTTTCTACGATTCTCCTCTTGACTTGTGACCAAATTTTCTACACGTTTCCGCTGATTTTCTTTCATTTTTTCAATTCGTTGTAATGATTCTCTTTCCTAAAATAATAAAATTAATTAATTAATAAATATAAATTTAGACTTCGAAAAGTCGTACCTCCGGTAAATCAATTTCTT
This sequence comes from Triatoma infestans, assembly GCA_011037195.1. NCBI lineage: Eukaryota > Metazoa > Arthropoda > Insecta > Hemiptera > Reduviidae > Triatoma > Triatoma infestans. The sequence goes on from JAAEAF010013907.1 coordinate 54,922, forward strand.
CAAACTCGTGTGGCCACACAATTACATTCTAATTAATAATATATATATTCGATTAGAATAGACTGAAATGGCACTTTAAACGAAAGCATAACGTCACCCCACTTCCCCCCCCAAATACCCCTTAAATCAATTTTCCCAGAAAAATGTTTCAAATAAATAATGGTACAATCTGGTCGACATTTTGGCAAAAACCTGCTGTCATGTCTAACTGATAGAATCTAATGAATTACCAATTTTTTAGCTTCCAGTGATTTTTTTTCGTTTTTGAGATTTTGTTGACCACACAACACACAACACACACACACACACACACACACAACATATATATATTATATATATATATTATAGATTAATTTCTAAAAACCACTTTTTCTGGACTCAATAGACCTTAAAACATGTATTTCCGTGTTGTGAAAACTTACAATTTCAAAAAAAATTGATATATTGTGATTTTATGATTATGTTATGAAGAAATTTGGTGAGGATCGGTCAAGAAAGAAACATTTGATTATGCCAACGGTTCGACAGAGTTTTCTATCTTTATCAAGGCTTTTAATATATAGATAGATAATCATCTACGTAGATGATTTAAAACAAGAACCTAGTTAACTTTAAATTTTTTTTTTTTCTGCGATGTAACAAAATGAGTTGTTTTAAAAATTCTTCCTCCACATCTTTACGACTATCATCTATATATTAAAGACTTGATGAAGACAGGGAAACTCTGTGGAAACGTTGGCATAACTGAATGTTTTCTTTCTTGGCCGATCCCTCACTAAATTTCTTCGTAACATAATTTCATCAATGGTCAACAAATATTTTTTATATTAATATTTTTTATTTAATACATTTTATATATATATTTTTTTAATTTTAGGTGCGTCAACATCTTGGTCATTGGCGCCCGGAGCCTTCTCAATGCACTGCCGGCCTCCGGACCTGTTCTCTCGTCATAGACAACACTGTCCATTGCCGGACAGTGAGCTGTAGAGGCTCCTAGGAAGAAAAAAATCTAAAGGTAGCCACAGCTGGAATCAAACCCGGGTCCTCCCGCGTGGGAGTCCACTTAGCCTATTCCCTTCCTTCATATATATTTTTTATAATTTTTATTTAATATTTTTATTTATTATAAATTTATTATTTTTTTTATTATAATTTTTTATTTATTTTTATTATTTATAAATACATAAATTTCTAGTATTTATCCGTCATAGCATGCATATTCATTTTCTTTCTGACCGGTTTCGGATTTTCATCCATCGTCAGACCAAATTCACCAAGTTCGTGTAGGAGAGTTCATTTCAACATAATGTTTCCGTTACACTCACACTTGTTGGTTTGTTAGTTGTATACAATCCAAAAACAGGTCAGGAATAAAAGGAATATTTGCATGCTACGGCAGATAAAATACCAGATGCTATCCCACAGCATTGTGGGCCCATCCAACAAATTCAATAAAAATGTTTTATTTAAAATAAATAAATAAATAAAAAATGTATTTATAAACAAAAAGTCCTTAGACATATGACCCTAAATTTGGCAAGCACGGAGCACTCACCAAAATAGTTCCTCTTCAACCCTACTACTTACATATTGCACAAAAATGCAACTGTACAGCACGGGTAGTATCACAGTTTAAAGTATGTACAGAAATTATTAACTTTCAACAATAAATTTTATTCTTAAACTCATCGTTTATTACTTTCCTCTTACTCCTAGTAATTACTCCTCTTACTACAAGTATTGTAATCGTGCCGAATTTTCGTATTTCGTGTTTTCACCGGAAATATTCATTTTGAGGTCCCCTGAGTCCAATAAAAATAGTTTTTAGAAAATGGTTGTGTGTAAACGAAAAAATCCAAGTAGAAAGTTCAAACAAATCCAAACTTGATATTCCGTTTTGGTATCACCATAGGATCCAACAGTAGGTCATCTGTCAAACTTCCTCAACCGGAAGAACCATTTTACTGTTTTTTTTTTTTCACTTTCTTGCCATTTTTCTCAAAAATGGCCTTCGATTATTTTCTGAAGTTTGAAAACTTCTTATATATCAACTACACATACAAAAATCTAGAACTTTTATTTAAAAACTTTTTTGGGAAAATTCATTTAAGGGCACTTTTATTTTTGCCCGCAAGTAGCATTTGTTGCATGCAGTTACTTGGGGAGTAGCAACTCCCCATGGGTTATCCACAGTTCAGTATACCATGCACTTCGTCAGAACAGAACACAATACATTTTTTAAACTACATGCACTGTAACCTTTACAAACAAGGACAAACACACTACACAAACTAGGGTCTCCGTACTTAGTTAATTGGCGTAAGCCAACGGAGAAGGATGGAATTATTGCTCAATGGTAGCGCGGATGGGTCCCGGGTTTGAATCCAGCATGCTGCCCTTAGATTTTTTTCTTCCCTAGGAGCCTCTACAGCTCACTGTCCGGTGATGGGCAATGTTGTGTCTGTAGCTAGAGAACACTGCTGGAGACCGGCAGTACACTGAGAAGGCTCCGGGTGGGCACAATAGTTCTTTCAGATCGCAGAGCAATATTCCCCTACAACAATCTACACGAACTTTAAAAGAATAAGGTTTCACCTTTACGTTTCAATATAATTTCTGCATCTTCACCGCTAATATCATTTTTTGGTTTAAAAGTATTTCTAGAAATGTTACTTACAGTATCAGTTAGTTTTTTCCCTTTTGCTACATTTTCTAAGTGATTTCCACTCCCTTCAGCCAATGATTGTTTATTTCGTAATGCCTTCTCTAACTTTTTAAAGTGCGCATTCATGGAATTGAGCGATCTTAATATCGATTCTATCAATGCGCACTTTAAAGATTCAGCTTTTTGGCTAACAGAAGTTTGATTACTTGCTCCACTCTGAAATAATTCATCATCACTTAGGGGCGCCATTTTATTTTTATTTTTTTTGTCTGAATGAGAAAGAATATTGTGTGTATAAGTATGTGAACTGCATAGCTTAAAAACGAAAAATCGTAGAAAGTTCAAACGTGATATTCCCGTTTAGGAATTTGTATCACCATGGGGATCTGGACAGTAAGTTATCTGTCAAAATTCCTCAACCAGAACTACCACTTTAATGAATTGCAAATTTTCTCGAAAATAGCTACAACGATTTCCTTTAAACTTGGTATATCAACTACACACACTTATTATGAAATATTTCTCCGGGAAAATGCAATTAAGGGCACTTTTGATGAAGTGATGGGGGTTATGCTTTCCTCTTAATTGCTACATTAGTTTATTATACACAATTCTATCATCTAAATAATATTAATTAGAATGAAATATGTTGTTGAAATTCCGAGTTTGAAGAAAATCAGATGACCGGAAGTGCTTTTTTACTGAAAAGTAATTTTTCAGTTTTCTGCTATTTTCTCTAAAACGGTTCCAAACGATTTTCTTTAAAACCAAGTATGTGAATTACATATCTAAAATTTTTTCAACTTTTTTCAAAATTCCATTTTGTCATTAAAAAAAAACACACACACATACATAGTAATTTACTCCGGCGATGGATGATGAAAATCCGAAACAGGACCAGGAATAAAAGAAATGTATGCTACACTGGATAAAAAATACCAGATGTTATCCAGTATTAAAAGACCCATCTATATATTCACTACAATTTTTATTTGAAACATTTCTCCAGGTAAACTCATTTAACGGGGCCTTTTGGGGTGGTAGGGGAGGAGGTAGGGTTATGTTTACCTCTAAAGTGCTTATCTTAGTTGGATTACACAAATCTACTTCTAGACGATAATTAATTAACAAATAAAAAATAGATTGCCAAAAATTCTGAGTTTCAAGAAAATTAGTATAAACCGGAAGTGCGGTTTTTACTGAAAAGTTTTTTTCCCAGTTTTTCGCGTTTTTTTTTTTTTTGTATTCAGGGGACCCCAAAACATGTATTTCCGGTCTAAACTCAATTTAAAAAATCTGGCAATAAGGAAAACCTCTCTCCTCCAAAAAGAGAGAGTTTCCCACTCCTTTATCCTCCTACCCCTTTTCCCAAAAGCCTTCTTAACTAAAGAGAATGTAATATATATATATATATATATATATATATGAGTGTGTGTATACATACCAGTTGTAATGTTTTTAATTCTATTTTCTGGCCTTCAGTTTTCGAATAGTATTCATCCAAGGCTGCATTGAATGTATCATATTCAAGAAATAAACTCCTTTTATTTTGTAAAAATAGGTACGGGTGAAATTCTAAATAAGTAATTAGCTTCTCTTGATCTAATCTAGATTCTTCTAATATGATTATATATCCCTGGAACATAAAAATTATATTATTGCGATTTTGTTGTTGTTGTTGTTGTTGTTGTTGTTGTTTGTGATTACTTCGATCACCAGTTGGAGCGCTCTAACCCATAATCACTTCTTCAGCTGTTCCTGATTTCCCAGCTGGTGGGAAATATCTGCCAAGCCTCACAATAGAACAACACACATACAATACACATAACGACCCTGATGAACAAACATTGAGGCTCATGGGGAAGTCACAACAGGTCTTTCATCTTATTTATTTATTTTATTATTGATGGAGATTTACAACTGTGTACTGTCACTGACTCTAGGGAGGTACATGGCGTGAGGGACTTAGCGGGGAGGGCAGATAACTCCCAGTGGAGGTACTCTCCAAGCACTATTTAACTTTTACTGACCACTGAGATAGTCGCTAGGTCAACGGCGTTCGCTAGTCCTCTCTCAGGGGTTATCTGGGATATAAGGTGCGGACAGTCACTGAACGAAAGGACTAGGATGGACAGGGGTGGAATCATGAAATTTTTTTTAACCACGAATTGGAAGGATTGGATGTGATAGGAATTGAAGCCCAAACCTAGATCCTAGAAGGGTTTTATTATTGTGTATGTAAATCAGTGTATTAGTGTTCAGAGAAAGTTTGGAAAGTCTGTCAGATACGCCTGCAAGGGGTATTGACTGGGGAGTAGCGACTGTTGCATGCAGTTATTTGGGGAGTAGCGACCCCATGGGTTACCATGGCTCAGTGCTCCGTGCTCCGTGCACTTCGTCAGAACAGTACCCAATACACTTCTCTACACTAAATATACTCCATACACTACATACACTCTACCCTTTACAGGCAAGGACAGACACAGTACAATAATTGGCGTAAGCCAAGGGAGAAGGAAGGGATTAGCTCAGTGGCAGCGCGCTTGACTAAGAACGCAGAGGTCCCGGGTTCGAATCCAGCATGCTGCCCTTAGAGTTTCTCTTCCCTGGAAGTAAATCAACGTATACAGTGTGGATAATATCGACAACAGAGTTGGAAGTGTATTGCATGCAATGCAAGGTCATCTGAGGATGAGAGAGAAGACAAGAACTTTCATGGAGACCATACTAAAAAATTGGAGACAAGATTAGGCAAGCGAAACAATTTTCTCTTCAAAATTGAAGGGATTAGTAAAAAAAAGTAGAGGGTTCGAGAGCGGTTTTATAAGATCAGTAGAAGAGAGGAACATCCCCAAAGAATCGAAAGCGGCTGGCATAGTTTGCTGTTATTCTGATGGCTCCAAATACGAGGTTCATTCAATAACTAAGAAGACAAATCGCTGTAGCTAGGAACGGTTTGTTTAATCAATACAATAATTTCAGTGAGTCAAGTTGGCATCCTCGTACTTAGTTTCTCATCAGCTGTTCGAGACTATTTGGTAAGCAAAACAATGGCAGCTCCGCTCGAGCATTGCACCTCGGAAGAACAACGCTCAGTGGTTAGATTTTTAGTTGTAGAGATAGAGTATCAAAGGTAGTGAAATCCACGAAAGAATAGTTGAAAGTGTACGGGAATAATTGTTTGAACCTTTCGAATGTTTACAAATGGGTAGAACAGTTTAAAATTGGCGTGTGACAAGTAACGAAGTGGACGACCGATTGAAGTTGCAACTTCCTCCCTCAAATCTCGCATTAACACGTAAATGCAGCACAACAGGCCTATTAATGTTGGAATGATAGCTGAAGAAGTGCATGCAAGTGTTGGGGAGCTGTCCATAACATTATTCAGAATAAGCTGCAGTACAAGAAAACTTGTGCGAAATGGGTTTCGAAGACAACTTACGGACGCCCAGGTTTCAAATCAGTCAACAGTTGAAAGAACGATTCCTACAGCCTCGACCGTCGCCCAATCGCACTTCAATTTGTTTGGACCCCATCATAAAGAGGCTCTACATGCGTAACATTTTCAATCCAATGAAAAAATTAAAAATCAAGTGCAAAAAGTGGCTTCGAGATCAACCCAAAGAATTTTATGCCTGAGGCATACATACACAAATTAGAAGGACGATGGAACAAGTGAATAAATGTTGCTGGAGGACTATGTTTGAAAAGTAGCCAAAGTTTTGTATTGATTTAGATAAATCGTTTTTGAGCTACAGCGATTCGTCTCGTTACTTATTGAATGACCCTGTATAAGCTGCTTTGGCCGGAGCAGAAGCTTGGCTACAGGAGTTGGTCACAGGTAGATCTATAGCTATATAGTGAGTATGAGCCACTGTTTTCCAATCTGAGATCACTGATATCAATGAATGCTGCTGGATAGAGCGGAAGATTGGGCATATCAAGTTGTAGGAGAAGGGCTTAACGTCCTTTGCTAAGAGAAACTGATCTTGGGTACCTGGACATGCGGCTATTGAGCGTAATAAAACGAGACTGTATTTAATAACTTTACGCCATTAAGTTACCAAAATATTCTAATTGTATCAAAATCTACTCACTTTAGAAGGTCGGGTTTTTACTTTTTCTAAGATACATTCACCCATCTTTAATGTATCAGCTAACATTTCAATTTCTTCTTTATCGATCTCCCCATTATATTTACTGTTCTTATTAAACCCCGCTAATATTAGTAGGTGTTCGATTAGAGATTGACCGTAATCTGAAAAAAAAAAATATAAATATATATATAAGGGAAGGGAATAGCTAAGTGGTTAGCGTACTGGACACTCACGCGGAGGACCCGGGTTCGAGTCCGTCCAGCTGTGCTACCCTTAGATTTTTTTCTTCCTAGAAGCCTCTACAGCTCACTGTCCGGTGATGGACAGTGTTGTCTATAATGAGAGAACACTGTCCGGAGTGCACTGAGAAGGCTCCGGGCGCCAATGATCGTAGATGTTGATGCGCCTTAAATTAAAAAAAAATTATAATAATAATTAATTATCCATTACTAATTTATAATTACTTTCTCTTACTCCCCTAGTAAGAAGAAGTACATATTTGTAATCGTGTCTAATTTTCTATATTGAGTTTTCCCCGGAAATATTCGTTTTGAGGTCCCCTAAGTTCAGTTTAAATATAATAATATAATATAATAATTCGCAGAAAGTTTAAACTTGATATTCCCGTTTAGGTATCGCGTATCCACCGTAAGGATCCGGATAGTACGTTATCTGTCAAAATTCCTCAACCGGAACTACCACTTTACTTAATGGTGTTTTTTTCCCCTCTTTTTCTCTAAAAAAAAGCTCCAACGATTTTCTTCAAACTAGGAATGTGAGCTACACATATAAAGAGCTACAACATTTATTTGAAACATTTCTCCGGGTAAACAAATTTAGGGGGCTTTTGAGGTAGGGGGTTTGCCTCTAAAATGCTATCTTAGTTGGATTATACAATCCTATGGCGCAACAGCCCATGAAGGGTCAAGGCTTGCTAGACGGCGATTTGAATAGGGGGGCGTGTGGTAAGATGCCGCAGTTCACACGCCGTTTAGTTCCGGCCTTCGCTACCTAGGGCGCTACTAACTGTAGCTTCCTACTTTTTATCACGATGCTGGATCAACACCGACTTTGTGCCCTCACAGGAATCGAACCCTGAATTCTCGCACGAAAGGCGAGTGCGCTAGACCCACTAGACCAAAGCGTGAGCACACTATCTAGATAAAATTAATTAAAAATAAATTGATAGCCCAAATTTTGAATTTCAATAAAATTAAGCGTTTTTACTGAATAGTTTTTTTTTTCACTTTTCGCTATTTCCTCCAAATAAAAAACACCGATGAATTTCATTAAATTTTGATAAATTAATTTTTAAAATTTTGTCAATTACAATTTTGAAAAAAGTGGAATAAGAAAAAAGTTGTGTGAGGGTTTCACACAGATCTAGGGGCTATTGCTTCCTTGCAGTTAGTCTCAAGCTGATGACTCATTAATGATGGCCGATGTTAGGGAAATGATCGCCTGAGAGTCGATAAATATGATTGCATTTCTCTCAGGTATATACGGTGACGTCTGTTAGAGCCATATTACGGCCTTCAGTTCGCTCTCATAACTGACAGAATCGAAGTAGAGGGCCGAAACAAGTGTAAACTCCACTACATTTATAATGTAATACAAGCCTAATTAAACCTTTAGTAAACACTCAAATTATGATTCATAGCAAAGATTTTTGGTTTATATAAAAATGTAATGCTTTACCTAAATGATTTAATAATAACTTAGACATTTTGTCACCAGTCTTTGCATTTTTAAAAATATCCTCGAGCTGCCCAACACTTAAGGCGCCGCAGCAATCTCTCACTCTACATATTGGATATGGTTCCCGGACTGAAAACCTTAAAATAAATATTAAATTAATAATTTGAAATATCAAAGCTATAATTAGTTATAAGGTAAAAATAATGCTGTTATATTTGAGATTTAGTCCATTGACCAGAAAATGAAAGTGTGAAAGATATGATCTTTTTAGGTTTCAATGGCCATTTTCATGAATAACGTTTGAGTTTCCGGGTAGAGACTACGTCAGTGGTTTGCTAGAAATCAACGTTTCGCTCATGTTGCAATGAGCCTCTTTAAGGTCGTTACACCTTGAAAGCCAATAAAGCAATGAACCTTAGGTACTAAAGGGGCGTGGCTCCTTCTTCTGCCATCTTGACCACCATATTGATTTCCTTCTTGATCATCTACTATAGATGGTGGGGCGCGATTTAATTTTCTCTTCCTTGCCCACGATTGGCTGGCTGGTGACGAGATCTAAGTCTCCCATCCTACTGTCCTCCTGGAAAACCATTAGTCGTTTTTTTCCCTAGAGCTTAGCCCAGAGTCCATCGTCTCTATTTAGACAGTTTCTCTCTTTCACGATTTCCACTGCCAGCCTCTCTCATCATGATACGTTCATAATAATTGTTTACGTGAGCAAGGGCCCTATTTTCCGCAATAACTTATGGCATACCCAGTAGTAGATGAATGTCCTCTATGCCAGACTTCTCCGTTTAAATTTAATGGATCCATATTATGTTTTAAAGATTGTAACATAAAACAATATTTTGTAAGGGAAGGGAATAGCTAAGTGGTTAGCGTACTGGACTCCCACGCGGAGGACCCGGGTTCGAGTGCAGCTGTGCTGCTGCCCTTTGATTTTTTCTTCCTAGGAGCCTCAACAGCTCATTCACTGTCCGGTAATTGAGGACACTGAAGCTAGAGGACACTGCTAGGAAATCTTTCAGGAAAGCACCACAATAATCACCTATAACAATCTAAGTGCAGCACTGCCTAGATTTGATCCTGGAGTGCGCTTGTCCACGTTCCAAACGTGCTAACACTGAGCATATCCCTTGCCCCATATGACAGTTTCTAATAAACCCCATATTAATTCTATAATTTCACTTACTTATACTGATCTCCTTCGGTGTGTGGTCGTAGCACATTCAAGCTAACCAACATGTAATCCGTCAGTATTATATTGCCTCTGTTAAATAACTCTAATATCACATGGTACGCAGCCTCGCCTATACCAAATTGTATATCTACTATGCGGTCATTACCTAATTGCTGTATCTTTTCAATTCTCTTATTTTTTAAGTGTTTTCTGAGCTGAAAATCAAAAGATCAAAATTTAAAAAAAATAAATAAATCTGGTGTGAAACACTCACAACACTTTCATTCTCTAACAGCAATTAATACAATTTAATGTAGCAGCAGTTTAACTTACAGATCCCAATATAAATAAAAGTAATAGGTATTTGCGTGTGTGCAGCAAGTATACAAAAGTTAAAAGAAAATCGTTGGAGCCGTTTTTCAAAGTAAATCAAGAAAAACTGGAAAAATTAAAAAAAAAAAAAAACATTCCAGTTACCGGTTGATGGATTCTGCCCAAAATCTTCGTGTCTATTACGGGGCTGGTAATGTCTAAACCGAATAAATATCAAGTTTGAGCTTTCTGCTACTTTTCGTTTTTTAGATATTGTGTTACACACACAGACATGGGGTATCAAAACCAGGAGATTGTAATAGTTTCCGATAGTTAGGCAGCAGCATCTAAAATGGTTTGGGAATGCCTAGGCAAGCTTAATGACCTGGACAAGGAGAAGAAATTCACCCTCTTCCTGGTGCCAGGGCATGTTGGCATTGAAGGGAATTAGATGTCCGACGGTCTGGCATGGAACGGTGCTGCCACTTCTGGGACCTAAACCATTTTGTGGGGTCAGCGACCAGAAAATCAAGAAGGAGGAGGAGGAAACAAGTTAGGTCTCAACTCTGGTACACCCTCCCAGGACTGAGGCAGGCAAAGAACTGCTTGGAGAATTATAACCCAAAAAAAGTTGGAAGCATGCATCGGCCTTAGTAAGAATAAGCTCCACGTTCTTACGGGTTTGTTGTGATTGGTTCCGCAGAGCTGGAAAGCATCAGAGATATTTTCCGTGCTAGCCTGCTTCTTTTTGTGGTCATCGATCGGTTTCGGACGTTCGCACATCAGGATGCATTTGTCAAACAATGTGATTACATAGATTTGCACGGAGATCCTGATGATGGGCGAACGCCCGAAACTGGTCGATGACCACAAAAAGAAGCAGGCTATCACGGAAAATATCTCTGATTCTTATGGGTTTCCTCACGGAGCATTATAGGCTTAGGGACATCTGACGAAGCTGGGCTTGAAAGTGATAGCATGTGGGGAGATGAAGGAAACTACAATACATCTTTTAACGGACTGCGATACTGCCATTCAGAGAAGATTCAGGAATCTGGAGTAGTTACCAGAAGGAGAAGGGAAACATATACCCACCCTAGATCCCTCCAGGACATTGAGAATCCTTAGGGATCTTAAGCTGGTGGGGTTATACTGTAGGCGATAAGCTTGCCATGGCATTGAAGGGGCATAGCACAATAAACTACAAAAAATACACACACACACACACACACACACACACACACACACACATACAGACCATTCACTAAAAACATTTTTTTCATATTCAGGTGTCTCCAAAACATGTATTTCCGGTGAAAATTGAATTTTGAAAATCTGGCACGATCACCAGGATTAAGACAAAGTAACAATGAATAAGCATAAATCAGTTCATATTTACCTTCATTGTGAAGCCAGAGGGTGTGACGTTCTTAGGCCATTCAAATGTTGTTATATGAAATCTTGCCCCCGATTCAATTAATAGTACACTTTTTTTGTCTTGCTGGTGCAATTTGAACAAATAAGTCTTATGGTCAACATCATAAATTTGATTCACCCGCATACCAACTAACCTGTAAAATAGAATAGTATTATTGCAGACATTAAACAGAAATTTACGTGTTCATTCCTAAGATGAGTCCGGGGCAAATGTAACAGTGAGATGTTGCTGTGTTTTTCACGGGGTATGTCTCACAGATACCTAGTTGGATCACTTGCTGGGAGGTATTGTGATTTAAGGAGACATTTGTATCCTAAGGTAATGTGGAATTGTATTCAACTCATGTGACCTAGGTGGGTCAACTCTAATAAACTTACTCTATCCTGGATGCTGCTAGGGTCATGCAAGGATAAAACTACTCTAAGAAGGCTCCCCTAGCAGTCTACCGGTCTGACAACAATGTCCTAAGATATCCCTAAACTCCAACTCCCACAAGCGAAACGGAGACATGGGACCAAGGTAGTGGTACACCGTTTCACTGTTCTTGCCGAAAGGACTAGACGTACTGGCTATTTTATGTATCCACAAAGTCCTGGCTACCCAGGCGTATCCAGTCAGTACACCTACTACGACCTACTCGGTAGGGTGTACCACTGTACGTACCCAGTAAGATACGACCTACTGTATCCTACTCGGGAAAGAGAAGAAATTTCAAGTTACCCTATCTTTTTATCATTTTTTTTAACCTGGAGACAACCTTCCGTATTATTGCAGTGCTACTCAAAATTAATTTTCCCTTTTTTTTTAAAGATGTGCAAATTCATCTTTAAAAACACATTTACATTAATGCCATTTAGATAAATTCTAGGTTTGATTTGTTCATTAGGCGGATTTGGGATGAAGTACGAATGAATTTGGGATTACATCCAAAGTGAATGTATGGTTCAGGCAGACCAAGAAGGCTTATGCTTCTGAAATAGTTGTTTAGGAAGCACGAATCGCGGAAAGCAAAATTGTTATTTAAAGCTTTCTATCAAGGAATTCATGCTTTGCTTGCCAAATATGGACGCCATCTTTGAAATATGAAAGATGGCCCCACGTTGGCTGGCGGGTGACGAGATCTAAATTCCATTACGCAATTTATAAGGCATTTGAAAATATTATCTTAATTGAAAAACACTTGAATTTCCGGGTTTTGCTTCAATGGTTTGCACAAAAAAAAAAAAAAACGACGTTTAGTCCATGTTGCAATAAGCCTCTTCCGGGGTTGTTACACCTTGAAATGCCTGCAAGGGGTATCTGTTGCATGCAGTTACTTGGGGAGTTACAGCTCAGTACTCCATGCACTTCGTCAGAACAGTACACAAACTAGAGTCTTCGTACCTAGATAATTGGCGTAAGCCAATGGAGAAAAAGGGATTAGCTCAGTGGTAGCACGCTGGACTAGCAACGCGGAGGTCCCGGGTCCATATCCAGCATGCTCCCCTTAGATTTTCTCTTCCTAGGAGCTTCTACAACTCACTGATGGGCAGCGTTGCCTGTAGCTAGAGAACACTGCTTGGAGGCCGTCTGTGCATTGGAGAAGGCTCCGGGGGCACAATAGGGGGCACAATAGATCTTTCAGGTCGCAGTGCCTCGTTGGCTCTGCTACACCTTGAAAGCCAACAAGGCACTGGGGGACCTTGGTAGAAAAGGGGCGTGGCTCCTTCTTCGGCCATCTTGACCGCTATATTGACTGCCTTCTTAATTTTCACTTCCTTGCCACATGGTTGGCTGGTGGGTGACAAGTTCTAAGTCTTCAATCCCACTGACCTCCTGCTAAAATTTTTAAGGTTTAACAAACCTGAACATGTTTGTTTAGTAGAACATAGTCGTTTTTTTGTAGCAAACCAATGACGCTGTCATAACCCCTGAAAACTCCAAGTTTTTTTTCATGAAAAATGGCCGCAGAAACATAAAAGACAAAAGACATTTGGGTAGACTTATCCGTTGAGATAATTTTTTAAGTTTTTTAACCAAAATCACTAACATAATGTTAAATAATAAAATAAAAAAAATTAAGAACTTTAATTATGCGATCAATAAATGCATTCCTTAAAAAAAAAAATAATAATAATGACTTGGAAAAGGGAATTTTTTAATCAATACCAAGAGATTGTACAGTTAATATTTACTTATTGCCATAGTTACTGTTTTTTTTTTTGCAGCATTAGTTAGTTATATGTGTAACCATGAAATGTAATAGTATAGTTAAGTGTATTAATACTGATTTTAGTTTATTTTTATGTAATAAAAATAAACAATTGCCATCTTTTAATTATCCACCAGGAACATCATTTTACAAAAATTATGTAATTACTGAAAAAAATTTATATTTAAAAATTTATTAGAAAAAAAATTAAATTATTTAAAAGATAATCAAGAACATATTAAGAAATATGGAATGAATTTTATATAAATCTTAATATATTATTTAATAAATCATGTAATATTATCCAATTATATGAACAAAATAAATTAAAAATTTAGAAGAAATAAATATTATAATGTAGAATTAAAAAAATATATAAAAATTTAAAAAATTTGAAAAAATTTTAATAAATTATAATTTATTGAAAAAAATTAATAATATAATGGGTAGATTTTTAGAAAAATTATTATTATATATTAATTTTTTTAAAAAAGATCCAAAATATTTAATTAGCCCATTTGAATTAATTAATTATTATAAATCAATTATGTATTGTTATAAATTTTTAAAATTACAATATGAACATTTAATAAATTTAATTACAATTACTAAATTTAAATTAATTAAAAATATACAATATTATATTAAAAATTGTCAAGAAATTTCCAAATTAATTAATAATAATAAAATAAAAATTAATAATCACGAATTATTAATTAATTCGTTTAATATAGCTGTTCATTTAATGAAATATTGTGGTTATAAAAAATCATTAAATTTATTTAGTATAAATGATTATAAAATGAATTTATTAAAAGAGATAATAAAATTTAATAATCTAGATATGAATTTATTAAATAAATCTTTTTCATATCAATTGAATATTATTAGAAAGCATATAAATATATTAAAAACAATTTTACATGTTGATTAAAAAAAAATGTTAGGCCTAATTTTCTTTGTTATAGAGTGTATTTAAAAAAAAAAAAAAATAATGCAAAAATAAAAGTTGTACCTCTTTATAATGTTGTAGTTATTGCAATGCTACCTGAAAGATCTATTGTGTCACCACTACCGGGAGCCTTCTCAGTACACTACCGGCCTCCGGAGCAGTGTTCTCTAACTACTGGACACAACACTGCCCATCACCGGACAGTGAGCTGTGTAGAGGCTCCTGGGATAGAAGAAAATCTAAGGATCAAAGAGACATTTTCCGTGATAGCTTGCTTCTTTTTGTTGTCATCGACCGGTTTCGGGCGTTCGCCCATCTTCAGGATACGTTTGTCACACAGTATGATAACACAGACTTGCACAGAGCAAATTCAGCTTACACTTCAATGTGTAAACTGAATTTGCTCTGTGCAAGTCTGTGTTATCACACTGTGTGACAAACGCATCCTGAAGATGGGCGAACGCCCGAAACCGGTCGATGACCACAAAATGAAGCAGGTTATCATGGAAAATGTCTCTGATGCTTTCCAGCTCTGCGGAACCAACCACAACAACGAAAATCTAAGGGCAACAGAGCTGGATTCAAATCTGGAACCCATCACTGCTACCATTGAGCAACAATCCCATTCCTGGTTTAAACAAACGATTTTAGAGAAAAATCATGCATGTGCCTACATTCAGCCTACAATGCCCCGCCCACTTCATACCTTCCGGCTATGGTTCAAGTAAGATCCCTGGTTAATTTAGGCAAGGGTTTCACCAAATAAAGAGTTTTGCCTGCTCTTTGTCCCTGGTATTCTCTCTCACTATTGCAGACACTGTTCTTCTATATAACCTTTTATAGAAATTTAGGTCAGGTTCTTGGACAGACCGCAGAAGAATACTGGGGAGGGGGGCTATAAAAATCTCATTTGAGCTCTTGAAGGCAGTATGCTAGGATTCGAGACCGGTACCTCCACGTTGCTAGTCTAGCGCGCTACCACTGAGCTAATCCCTTCCTACTTCCTTGGGGTGCGCCAATTAACTAGGGATGAGACCCTAGTTTGTGTACTATGTTCGTCGTTGTCTGTAAAAGGGTGGTGTAAGGAGTGCATGTAGTACTGAGCTATGGTAACCCATGGAGGTCGCTACCCCCCTAAGTAAGTGCATGCAAAAAACACGTAATATCCAATAAAGGAACTTTTCAAAAGGTTTCTGGATAAAAAGTTGTAAATTTTTGTGTATGTAGTATATGTTTTTGTATATATTTTGTATATGCAGTTTGAAGAAAATAGTTGGAGAGGCCATTTTTGAGAAAATTGTAAGAAAGTAAAAAAAAAAAAGATTCAGTGAAATGATATTTCCGGTTGAGGAATTTTGACAGATAACCTGCTGTCAGTTTCCATGGTGATACCTGAAAGAGAATATCAAATCTTTTTGTTGTCCAAAAACTCTGCGTGTCCTGGAACCCAAGCGAGTGTCAGCTTATTCTGAACATCCCACCTTGGTTAGGGGCAGTTAGGCAAGCCTATACCAATCGTGAGTCTACTTGGCGTGAGGAAAGTACAGTATACTGTATACATCAATCTCCAATTGTTAATTAGCTGGGTTCGTAGCTGCCAAGAGAAATGAATGAAGAGAATTAACAAGATTCCATGAATTTTTCGGGGGGAGTATTAGCCAAAATTCTGTTTCACCTACAAGAATATGACGACATTTTTCTCCAAACAAGGACCATTATCCTTTGTGGGATAATAGAATCATAGAAATACAAAGATAATTACCTTGCATTTCCTTGCAAGTTTTACATGTTTATCACTTAGAAAATTTAGAAATATTTAGATAAAATTAATAATTAAAAATTTTTTTTGTAAAATTCACGAATTTGTCTCACACAACTTTCTCTAACTTCCTGTGGTTTTCCATTTTAAAAATATTTTAATATTAAAAGTGATATATTTCTATCTATACAGCAAGCATCCCAAGTTTAAAGAAAATCGTTGTAACCGTTTTTTTTTTTGAGAAAATTCCAAAAAAAAAATCCAAAAACTGATTTCCTTCAAATTTGGGAATTCTATTAAATGGTTCTAATGTGTATTAATATTATGCTATACCTTGTGGTAGAACTGAAGTGGTACTTTAAAGAGAAGCATTATTGCTACTGTTACCCCATATCACACAGGTACCACATATATCATAAAATATAATAGCCGCCCAACCATTTTATGGCAATCAAAACTCAACATTAATGCACATTTATTAATTAAATTGTATTAATATTGATGTAATGAGAAAGTTGTGTGTGTATGAGTTTTAGGACAGAATTTTGTACCATAACCTAAACATTATATCACAGCTAGGTTGTAGCTTTAAAATAAATGAAATAACCTTGAACAAGGTTATTCAATTCAAAAAATTCAAATTAAACAATAAAATATTTAATTTTTTTTTTCATGAAGTTGCTGAGGAAGGACCACCAAAAATGACTGAAACGTTGAAAAAACTTTTCAAGATAAAATTTTTTTTTTTATCTTTAGTCCTAGCCCCAACCACGTTTTGCTTGTGATATTAACAAATTAATGGCCAAACGTAATATAATTTTTTCTTATATATTTTATAAATAGATTTAAATAAATTGTTTAAAAAAAAAACGTAATTATTCTACCAAGTACCTATTTTAAATATTTCAACATGATGTAAAACTGTGACGTGAATACACTTTTTTTTGTAAGCTTCAGTTTTTTTTATTAACAACTGAATTTATTGTTACTAATATTGCTAAATTACCTAATAAAAAAAAAAGGTACATAAAAATAACTAATTTTCTTCCATGGTAATGAGTTTTGGTATGGTAACCTATAAATACAAAATTTTACAAAATTTACATTTATTATATAAATTTTTTTTTTTTTATTCAATTACGTAATTTAATTTCATACTTACACTTGTGATTCATAAATACCACAAGCAACATCCAACACTGTAAATACTTTTTTCATGATTGCAAAAAACATTTACTTTTCACAGAAAAAAATGCTGTCTCAGCTTGGTTGAAAAAAATGGCTGAATGTATTCTAATTCTCATTATGTGTATTTGAAAAAATAAAAAATCGAAATTATAAAAAAAAAAAAATCGATTAATAATTATAAAAAAAAAAATCAAAAATAGAATTTTTAAGTTATTTTAGCTTTAAAATAATAAAAAATTGTAATTAATTAAATTATAAATTTCTTATTTACATAAACAAAATTAATCTTGTTTTTTTTTAAATAAATAAAATAAATATTGTATATAACAATCACATAATTCGATCTTATTCTAATTATTAATATAACAAAATTCTCTTCCCTCTAATCGTTTTGCTAACTAAATTATTGTAGCATGTGGAATTTGAAAATAAATTTTTGGTGAAAAAAGTAAAAAAAAATATATAAAATGAGATAAATTAACTGAAAAAAAATATATATATAATAATAAAAATTAAATAGAAGTAACCCCTCAAAAATAAAGAGTAATTAAAAAATGTATAATTATCTAGCTACGTAGCTTCAAGAAACCCCTAATTTTAATTTTTTTTTAATTTTATTAATTCTTACTTTTACTCGACGTTTCTAGGATTGGCCTACTAAAAGAATAAGCCATCTGGAATAAACAGTATTGGATTCCCTTTTAAGCCTAGTACTTAATAATTAATGGTAATGGGAAAAAAAGTAGTCCTGATTTTACGAAAGGGCGAAATAACGAACGACCTATTTTTTTTTTCTGACAAAAATAAAATTAAATTTGGGGTAGATGTAAAATCTATTTTGGCCAAATAATTTTTTTATTCAAGTGGCCGAGGACTCCATAGAAGTCAATAGATGAATTTCTCGGCTTGAAGAAAATTCTGGAATATGAAATTTATTTTTAAGAGTTATATGGCTCTGTGGCCCGCAAAAGGGGGTATCTGTTGCATGCAGTTATTTGGGGGGGACTAACGACCCCACGGGTTACCATATCACAGCTCAGTGACTCAATGCACTTTGTCAGAACAGTGCACAATACACTTAAACTACATATACTCTACCCTTTACAGACAAGGACAAACACAGTACACAAACTAGGATCTCTGTCCCTAGTTGATTGGCGAAAGCCAAAGGAGAAGGAAGGGATTAGCTCAGTGGTAGCGCGGATGAGTCCTGGGTTTGAAAATAGCTATGCTGCCCTTAGATTTTCTTCTTCCCTAGGAGCCTCTATAACTCACTGTCCGGTGATGGGCAGTATTGTCTGCAGCTAGAGAACCTGCTTGGAGGTCGGCTGTGCATTGGAGAAGGCTCCCGGGAGCGGGGGGGGGGACACTATAGTCTTTCAGGTCGCAAGGCAAGGCAATAATCCCCTACAACAATCTACAAATGCCAAGCTTCAAGTGTTTAATACAAATTCACGTGCAGTTGTCTGTTATGGATGCCAAGTTTTGGGTTGGAAGAAATTTCTGAGAGAAACTCCTCGCAACAATTTCAGCGGAACAATTGGCCCAAGCCAAGGGAGAAGGAAAGGATTAGCTCAGTGATAGCGCGCTGGACTAGCAAGCTGCCCTTAGATTTTTCTCTTCCTAGGAGCCTCTACAGCTCATGGTCCAGTCTGTAACTAGAGAACACCGTTCGGAGGCAGGCAGTGCACTGAGAAGCTCCGGGGGGGGGGGGGGCATCAATAGATCTCTCAGTTCGCAGTACAATAATCGCCTACACAATCTACAATCCTCTACAAGCTACAAGCCTCTGCCTCTCCAAACTCTGGCCTATTAAAGATGTATTGTCCCCTATTTGATTTATGGCACGCAAACTTGGTCCCTTTCCGAAAAAAAAGTACATCGTCCTGAAGAAGAAGTATTTCGAACCTCACTCGGAGAGATAAGATAAAGACAAAGGAGTTGGGAAAAATGACAGGACATTACCAAGGCAATAAAAAAAATAAAATGACAATGGGCAGGACACATCGCAAGACAGACAGATGATAGGTGGACAATAAGAACCACGGAGTGACTTCCAAACAAGAAGAAGAGACAGGTAATACTTCAGATGGTGTGACGAACTGATGGCAAAATATGGGGTCAACTGGATGAAAACAGCTTGGAACAAAAAGAAATGGGAGAGGTCTTTGCCCAAAAATGGGCCTAGTTTTCAATTTAAAAATAAAAAGAACACGTTTACTTTTTTTGTATTTTGCTTGGGGGGGGGGGATTATTTATATATTTATTACACTGGATTATAGAGTACCACATTATAAAAAAAAGTTAGTTGTTAAGGTTGATTCCGCAGAGCTGGAAAGCATCAGAGATATTATTTCCATGATAGCCTGCTTCTTTTTATGTCATCGACCGGTTTCGGGAGCGTTCGCCCGTCATCAGGATATTTTTGACAAAATCTACTTTTGAAAATGGTGTAAAAAAAAAAGCCGAAACGTCGAGTAATATAAGAATTAAAAAAAAATAAAGAAATTTTAAGCTTAAAAAAAATTGGCTTATTTGAAGCTAATAATTATACTCAATATAATTAGCCTACAACTCATTTAAAAAAAAAAAATTATGAGTAATAAAATAAAGTAAGAGCAAAATATAGTGATAAAATTAAGTATAATAAAACAAAAAAAAATACAAAACTTAATAATTTAAGTTTATGGGTTCTTTAACGTACATATAAATATAAAGTACGAATGTCAGGTATTGTATAGAATGCGTAGGCATTTCATGTTACCTAGCTATTTTAGGGAAAGTTAGAAATATCCTTTTTATTTCATACTTAGGAGTAGGTATTCCTATACATTGCCTAGGCATTCTATAGAATATCTACGTCATCTTAGGCAAAGTATGTAAAGACTTAAAAAAACTATACATATTAATGGCCATACATAATTATGGCTAGTTATTTTTACCGAAAGAAATCCTACTATCTGTTGGCCTTTTGCAATGATATTATTACTTGAATCATATATCACATTATATTTTGAATAATTACCACATTATTTGGCAAATTATTATTAATTAATATTAATTAAATACATAAATATATGTCTAATTTTTCATCCTTTACACTTTTAATTATTCAGAAATAATTTTTGTTGACTTCCAATTTTTTTTTTAAATTTTTTAAACAGTTTTCTATTTATCAAGATTTTTGTTTTTTAATATAATTTTATGTTTAACTGTATTATAAAATGTATATAAAATAATTTTATGATAATAATAATATAATACAGTATTTATGAATATATAAATATTACAGCGAGTCTGGTATAATTACATTAGTTGTACAAAAATAAATAAATAAATAAATATAGCAGACTGATAATTAACAGTAACTAATAAATGAATAGATTAATAACAAGAATTAGCTTATAGAGTTTATATATAAGTAGTTTATTAGTTTATAGTTTACAAATTAATAGCTTAGATGTTTTTTAATATTTTGTAAGTGATAGGGTTCAGTCTGTATATATAAATAAATAAAGAAATTAATTAATTAATATTAATCAATACAACTACCTTGGTGTTCATTGAGAGGAATTTAAGTTTTGTTAGGTTTTTTTTTCAATAAGAAAATAAGTTAAATTTGCTACTTCATTTCTATTGAAGTAATTTTACTTAACTCAGGCCTGGGAGGGCTCCAGCGGCCCATTGATAGGACCGGAGCCCTACTGTAGTGTCTCAAAGTGCCTCACAAGATGGGTGTACAATCAATAACAGGATTCGGTGGGTCAAAACCCCAGGCCAGAAGCAGGCGAGCAGAGCTATGCGCCAAAGTTTAGGGCGGAGCTGCTCTAACAAGGCCGTGTGGTCAAATAGACTATGTAGGTTGTGGTTGATTCCGCAGAGATAGAAAGCATCAGAGATATTTTCCGTGATAGGCCTGCTTCTTTTTGAGGTCATCACGTCCATCATCAGGATGCATTTGTCAAACAGTGTGATAACACAGATTTGCACAGTGCAAGTTTAGTTGATAGACTCTTTAGTTGGTAGACTTACAGAACCTAATCTACTTAAACAGGATGAACCTGATGATGGGCGAACGCTAAGAAACCGGTTGATGACTACAAAAAGAAACAGGCTAACACGGAAAATATCGCTGATACTTAAACAGGCTCATTTTTTTATGTAATCGCACACTAGCTGTACAGGGAAAGTAACTTTGCCAGCTTCGCCATAGGCATATAATAGAATGCCTAGGAAAAATACGAAATGGGGTAAATTCTACACATTGCCTAACATCTTCCAGGTAATGTAAATGAAATGCCTGTTCACAATGCCTGATTTCTTATTTTGCCAAAAAAAAGTTATGGCATCTAATAAATTTACTTTGTTAACATTCTTAGAAGATGTTACTTTAAAAACAAAACAAAAAATAGCTTATGTATTCATGATGAAAATAGATAATTAAAAATGCGTTGTGGTTATTTATTGGCTGGTTTATTCCTTTATAAATGTTATGATTTTCCTGGGTTGTTAAGGGAATGAACCACTTTACAGCCTTATTTTCTTTTTTTTTTATTATAAATTATGCATTTAGTTTCTCCAACGTTTCGGCATTTCACATGCCATTATCAGGGATTACCAATGTTTATATCTGAAATTTTTACAAAGTGCATAAAGATTACAATTATATAGAGAAATTGTTGCCCTTAAATTAATTTTCCCAAAGAAATGTTTCAAATAAAAGTTGTAGCGTTAGTATGTGTAGTTGATATATCAAGTTTGAAGAAAATCGTTGGAGCCATTTTGAGAAAAATCGCAAAAACGTAAAAAAAAAATAGTAAAGTGGTACTTCCGGTTGAGGAATTTGACAGATGACCACTGTCGGATCCCATGGTGATACCTAAACGGAATATCAAGTTTCAACTTTCTACGATTTTTCGTTTTTGAGCTATGCTGTTCACATACAACACACACACACACACACACACACACACAGACCATTTGCTAAAAACACTTTTTTGGACTCAGGGGACCTCAAAACGGATATTTCCGGTGAAAACTCGATATCGAAAATTTGACACGATTACAATACTTCCTCTTACTAGGAGTAAGAGAAAGTAAAAAGAAAATAAGGCTGTGTTCATTCCCTTAACACACCCAGGAAAATCATCACATTTATAATTAAAAATGATACAATTATCAAATTAATTTAAATTAATGGTCCAGCCATTGCTCGAATTTACCAATCAAACCTAGACGACAAACTTGAAACTCTTCAAAGATGATTTCTTCGTCTTCTTATCTGATATACGGAAAAGTGGTATTTATCATGCTTGCAGCATGATAATCTGCCATCTTTGACAATGGGAGATTCAACAGTGATTGCATATTTATTTTTAAGCTTCTAAATAATATTATTACTTGCTCTGATTTATTCAGTGAAATTAATATTCATGGCTCATAACAATTGTAGAATTAGGTTCATATCTTTTTTCTAAATTCTTCCTAGTATCTTCAAAATGTAGGCAAGCATCATTGTAAGGAAAGTTGGTTTTAATTTTTGTTTGCAGTAAACTAGACTGGAACCCTTTCAAATTGTGCCACGGTTCAACAGGGGACAGTGAGTGTTGTTATATACCTGGAGGGAGGGGCACAACAACTGGAAAAAACACAATTTAATATCTTTACATATCTTTTAATAAATAAAAATGATTCAAAACTCTCTTTATTAAATAAAAGCACTTCGTGACCCAGGTTGTTGGCTTCTGGCTTACATACAAAAATATCATTCTTATATTTGGCTCTGAATCCTCTAATCAATGATGATAATCCAATCGATGCTTCAAATAAAAAAATAAAAAAAAACATTTAGCGAATCGTTTGTTTATTTTATTTATTATTATATATTTTTTTATAAACTCCTAATTAAAAGAAATAAAATGAGAAAAAAATTAAATGTATATTGTACATTTAATTTATTGTAGATTGTTGTAGGGGATTATCGCACTGCGACCTGAAAGATCTATTGAGTCTCCTGGAGCCTTCTCAGTGCACCGCCGGCCTCCAAGCAGTGTTCTTTAGCTGCAGACAACACTGCTCATCACCGTCCAGTGAGTTGTAGAGGCTCCTAGGAAGAGAAAATCTAAGGGCAGCATGCTGGATTCAATCCCGGGACCTCCACTGAGCTAATCCCTTCCTTCTCTCTTGGCTTTCGCCAACTAACTAGGGACGGAGACTCTAGTTTGTGTACTGTGTTTGTACTTGTCTGTAAAGTGTAGAGTGTATCTAGTTTAAGTGTATTGTGTACTGTTCTGACGAAGTGCATTGAGTACTGAGCTGTGGTAACCGGGGGGTCGCTACTCCCCCCAAGTAACTGCATGCAACAGATACCCCTTGCGGGCTTAAATGTATATACACAAATAAAAGTAGACACTTAGTTGCTCCATAATTGAAAGGTTCCTTCATTTATAATGCTTATAACAGCCGTTTATAAATTTAATGTTAAACTGTATATATTAATAAACGTAACAGCTGTTTATAATAATAAACTTAAGATAAGAATCAAAGTATCTATAGGTTTCAGGCATGTGCGGGGCCAATCAGAGGTAGCAAGGATTTTTGCTTTTTAACAATGATAAATTGTGATGGCCAATTAAGTGTCTAAACTCCATAGAATATTTCTCGGCAACATACTTCCAGCTGCGTTTGTACTTGATTACTTCAAGAGGCCTTAAGGCAATATTTAAAATGCAGATGTAAAATAAAGAAGAATAACGGAGCCTGCTTCATTTTGTGGTCATCAACCGGTTTCTAGCGTTCGCCCATCTTCAGGATGCGTTTGTCAGACAGTGTGATAACACAGACATGCACTGAGCAAATTCAGTTTATTCACTCAGAGTGTATAAACTGAATTTGCTCTGTGCAAGACTGTGTTATTACACTGTCTGACAAACGCATCCTGAAGATGGGCGAACGCCCGAAACCAGTCGATGACCACAAAATAAAGCAGGTTACCACGGAAAATGTCTCTGACGACATCACCATGGGATCTGACATTACACTGACTGGTCTTTTTAATTATATTTATAAACTAAATTCTCTTGACCTAGTTTAAAAGTTCCATATTTAGGGCGAGGGATGGGCGAACGCCCGAAACCGGTCGATGACCACAAAATGAAGCAGGCTATCATAGAAAATGTCTCTGATATATTGTGTACTGTTCTGCCGAAGTGCATGGAGTACACTGAGCTGTGGTAACCCGTGGGGTCGCTACTCCCCAAGTAACTGCATGCAACAGATACCTCTTGCGGGCAAAGCTCCATTATTTTTAAGAATGGAACCTCATTCTTAAAAATAAAAAGAGACCAGATCATTGTTGACATTATAAGAAGATGTTTATATTGATTTTAATTCCCTAATCGTAGAGCTAGGACAGATTTAGACACATTATAATGTGACTTTTTGGCCAACAAAAGCAGCTTTTGCTTCCACAGTATTTTTTTTTTTTTCACTGGACCAACCCTTTTTTTTTCAACTTCAATTTACTGCGTAGCATTTTACAGTAATACTGAAGTAAATTTTAAACAATGAAGTAATTTTGTAGTAATACTTGAATTTTAAACAATTCAACACATTGCAAATATACGACACCAGGAACTAATATCACAGCTTGGAAAATCAACGCTTGAAAGTACGTAATTATTGGTACATGTCTCCCAGTAATATGACACTAAATTCAGTAACATCAGATCAATATTTTTTTTTTAACGAAATATATTACAGTATCAACGAAATTCCGAGTTTGATAGGAAAATTGCAAATTATAGTAAGAGAATGCCGTGTAAGATTTTTCATATAAGATTTTAAAATTGTGTACTGAATCCATTCAGCTACAAGTTTATTTACAATTATTTTTATTTAATATTCCTTAAATTTCCAAAATCTTCACTAAAAAGAGAAGATTAAACATGCAATGAAAAATAATATAACCTTATACAAATTGTAACCTAACAATATGTATAGGTAAATAAATTTAAACTGTTTTTACTTACGATTGTAATTCATAAACGCAACAGGCAATGTCTAATGAACTGAATGTGGTCTTCATTGATTATATATTAATTTTTTCCTTTTTATTTTTTTTTTAAATATGTTTAATGTTGCTTAGAAAAATAATTTAATTTTTGTGTTGTTAGTTTATAAACATGTTTGGTTATAATAAAAATAATCGATGCAATTTAAATCGATTAAAAAATTAATCAAAGAAAACATAATTTTTTAAATCGATTATTATACTTTAAAAATATTTTTTAATTTTTTTTCTTACTGTTATATCAGAAATTATTTTGGAAGTGTATTCAGATTTTTTAACTAAAAACTAAAAAAAAAAAATGCCTATTTTTGTATACATTGGAAATACATGTTTACTTTGAGGCCCAATTGAGTATGAAAATTGCAAAAATGTTGCAAATAAAAGCTGAAATATAGATTATACATTTAAATGTATATGTTTCAAATGTTTACTATTTAAGTAGAAAAAAATAACAATTACTTAAATTATTATGTAAACATTGTAATTACTTTTAATAAGCCAAAGAAGTTGAAAACAGTTATATATATCAAAATATTCCAAACAAATTAAAATACAACCTGAAAATGATTCTTAATGAAAAAACAAAATAAAACAATTTTTTTTTTTTTTGCCCCAATATTTTGTAATTAAGCGTTTGTTTTCTAATAAAGGATTTTTGGGAATTGAATCCACAAACTTTTTCGAGTAGTCCAATGAAAATTTATCCAAAAACCCATTGAAAAGTTCTTTTATTGGATATTACGTGTTTCCTGCCCGCGAAAGGTCTCTGTTGCATGCAGCTACTTGAGAAGTAGCGACCCCACGGGTTACCACAGCTCCTTATTCCATGCATTTCGTCAGAACAGTACACAATACACTTAAATTACATATACTCCACACTTTCCAGACAAGGACAAACACAGTACACAAACTAGGGTCTCCCTCCCTAGTTAATTGGCGTAAGCCAAGGGAGAAAGAAAAGGGATTAGCTCAGTGGTAGCGCGCTGGACTAGCAAGGCGGAGGGTCCTGGGTATAAATTCAGCATTCCACCCTTAGATTTTCTTTTCCTAGGAGCCTCTACGATTCACTGGACGGTGATGAACAGTGTAGTCTATAGCTAGAGAACACTGCTTGGTGGCCGCCAGTGCACTGAGAAGGCTACGGGGGGGACACAATAGATCTTTCAGGTCGCAGTTAGATAATCCCCTATCAATCTATATAACAATCTACAAGTGTAGTTGAGGTATATAGGATCGCTAATTTCCTAAATGGCCCAAAGGCTACCCTTTCGCGTTTGTCCACCCTCTTGGCCGTCTACGCATCCACAATATGGAAGCACAAATGTTACTAGGTCTGCGAGGAAGACGCTCGGGTTGGACTTAAATGAGATTCCACACAAGTTAATTGCACTTAAATTTGCACATGTTTTCAACATAAAGCTATCCACAATAAGGCCGTTTCAATACAAGTAAAAATCCTCACCTCCCCATGTTTATGGCCACCCACCCCAACAAAACATTACATTTTTAAAGAACATTTCTTGATTAAATTATATTAATTAGAATAAGAGAAAGTTGTGCGAGTGTTTTACTCAGAGATTTTTTATTGAAATTAATGAACTAGATAAAAACTGATTGGCTGACTGACCTTTGTTTATTTGCAATGATTCACAAAACTCTAGGAGTGTCAGCTTTAACAGCTATAACCTCCGAAAGCTAGGTGCAGCCGATTCTTTATAATAGAGCGCTCTTCAGTCTCCTGCACCTGGGCCCAAGCTTTAAGTCATAATCCTCTATCACTCGGCAAAGTTAATCTGTGCTTAAATTGGACCTATCAAAAAACTTCTCCGTGGCGACTCTAAATATATTCTTGACTATAGTCGATGTTCGTAGAAACGTGCAGATCTAGGATATGGGCATCAAACTTCTATCAAAGGTTGGATGGAAGTACAGCGTATGCATTGGTGGGAGAGAACACCAAGAAAGAGGCAGGCAAAACTCTTCATTAAGAGATATTTGCCTAAATTTACCAGGGATCTACTGAGCCATAGCCGAAGGGATATAAGAGGTAATAATGGGTCTACTAACATGGCACTGTAGGCTGAATAGGCACATGCACCAATTACTACTTGCGGATAACGCGGTATGCCGATTCTGCTAGAGTGTGGAGGTAATCCCGGTACACATCCTTTGCGAGTGTGCTAGCCTGGCGAGGACAAGATTTTTTCAACTGGGCACAAGCAATTCTGAAGCCATGAGCTTCATGAGAGAAGCACTCTCAGCTTTACTAGGCCTGATTAAGAGGGCGAAGCTGAGGGATGTGCTATAATTTTAAGGGATCCTCCCCGCTTCGAATATTATCTAATCTAGGATATGGGCATACCTGGGTGGGGAAGTTACCAAATCTGAGGGACTTATTTTGCATCACCTGCAACGAAGTGACACTGGATCGGCATGCCAGGCTCCTTAAGGGACAGGCATATAGTACGTAACATTGGTCTAACACTGTCTTATAGAGCAGAAGCTTATTCTTTTGGGGGAGCGTAGACTGTTGTGATTGGTTCCGTAGAGCTGGAAAGCATCAGAGACATTTTCCGTGATAGCCTGCATCTTTTTGTGGTCATCGACCGGTTTCGGGTGTTCGCCCATCATCATCAGATGCTTTTGTCAAACAGTGTAATAACATAGACTTGCACGGAGCAAATACAGTTGATACACTCTATGTTATTACACTGTTTGACAAAAGCATCCTGATGGTGGGCAAATGCCCGAAACCGGTCGATGACCACAAAAAGAAGCAGGCTATCACGGTAAATGTTGCTAAGAGCCTAGATTCCCTTCCAAACCAGGGAATAACGCCTGGATGGCCACCATTCCGTTGTTAATTCTGACCCCTTATATGGTTAGAAAAAGATAAGCTTCCGATCGAGAACTATGCCTAGATACTTGACAGTGGCAGACCAAAGTATCGGCTAACCCCCCGAAAACAGATAAAAATAGTTCTTTCCGAGAAGGGGGACGGCCGCATGAAGAAAGTTAGTAGTTATCTGTGAATTACAGCATAAGTTTTTATGAATTTTATTATTCCGAATAAACTCTATATATTAAAAAAATTGCTATGACATTAAAATTGAAATTCTCCAATTAGTAATTCACATTTCACGATGTACCACCTTAGGTACAGCTGGGCCCTTTTCGATATTCAGTTAATTTTTTTTTAAATGTTTTTCAGTGTTGAATAAAATTCAGTTTTTAATTTATACTCCAAACATTGATTTTTAGATAAAGTAATTTATTTATAATTTATTTCTTTATGCTACTGAAATATCGATAGTTTATTTTAATTAGAGATGGACAAATGGACAAGAGCATTGTTATCAGTTCAGTATCTGTAAATAACAGGATATGTAGTGAAGGCAGGGATGTTTCTGTGAGTTACAGTATGTTTTATTAATTATTTTACTAAATGTTCGTTAATTATTTACCAATAATATAATTGTGTAACTTTAAAGAATTGATTCTGTTTTAAAGAAACTATAAAGGTAAATATTCTTTTGTATTAATTTTTAATACTTTTCGCAAATATAAAGCAAGACTTCCTTGGTTTCAAATTAGCTGTAATGAGTTTAATAAATTATTAATCTCTGGTTCTTTAAACTAGGAATTACCAAAATATATTTCTGAAAAAAAAATAGGTTAATGGTATAATTATTACCTTTTATTTACTTCCTGGTAAACAGGAAGTATTGCTGGTGTCAGTGGCGATAAAAATGGCAAAAAAAAAATTGGAAAAACACTTGAAATTCCGGATTGAGATCGCGTCAAGTGGTTTGCTAAAAACCCGATGTTTCGCCCATTTTACGATGATCCTCTTCAGGGTCGTTTATATCTTGAAAGAGGCTTCTTCTTCTATGAAAATGATCGCGGCAACCTAAAAGATTATCATAGGCAGGTAGAGATTGATTACATTGAAGAGAGGCCAGTAATGAACCAACACATTTGAATTTTAACTTCTCGAAACCTCCTAATAAATGTGATAGGTTTATATCTGTTCAAATAGTATTTCAGAGTTAAAGGAAATCATTATAGACTTCTCGATAAAATTTCAAAATCTTCAAAAACTTATTTTGTAAAATATCTTTATCATTATAAAGGTGACAGAATCATCCATTGCGTATGAATATCTCAAAAACGAAAAGTTGGTATTCCGTTTAGGTATTTACCTACGCATCAAACCCGAAGATTTCAGGCATAATCCGAAAGGGCGACCTTTTTTTTTAGGAGGAATCGTGCACTGCGACTATCTAGTGGTCTATTTGCCCCCTCTGGTACCGTAGGTGTGCTGGCTCATCTTTAGCACCCCGTCCCAGCTTAGCTTCCTAAGGAATCCCAGGATCCGTTCTAGGGTGGGTATTTCGTTCTAAGGTCCTGAACCTAATTTCCTCACAACCCAGGCAAATCTGTCATAAGATGGATGGGTGTTTCCTCCTCTCTGTCTCCCAGACTCTACAAATGGATTCGGCATGAGCCCCATTACGTAGAGATATGTTTACTTAAACCGCAATGTCCAGTAAGAGATCCAACCAGATGCCTGAGAGAGTTCCGTGGAAGGCAGCAACGTCTCACTAATAGCCCTGTCCGGTCCCTCGCAGTCGGTGTGGAGATGTATTGGAGTTTCCTCCATCTTCCCACAGAATCTGTATGGGCCATCAACTTCTAGGTCCAGCTACCTCGTCAGGTGTCCCCTCAGTAGTTTGCAGTGCCTTGTGAGAAATCCCGGATCTTATTCTTTATCAGAATGATATAGGCTTTCGGCCTGTTGGCCTGCCTCAGTCCCGGGAAAACGTTCCAATGGCGTACTCTTTCCGCCACCTCCTCTCTTTTAAAGGGCTCAGGCCCCCAAGAGAGGAGGGCCTTCCTTTGCCAGGTGTCGGCCATTTCGCTGAACTTCTTATACTATATCCTTTTTTTGAAAAAATTGATTTTTCGGTGGGACATTTGGGGGGTCTGTCAGTTAGTTTTAAGTTTAAATTTGCACACTTTTTGTTGGTTTTGATATAGAGCGCTCTCCACATAAGGCTGCTCAAGTATATAAGTAAAATCCTCACGACTATTATTATGGCCAGCCCAACTAAACATTGTAACGTTGCAATTTTTCAAGATTTTTTTTTTTTTCATTCCTAGCGGACTTCAAAACTGGTATTTCCGGTGGACACTCAATTTAGTCAATTTGGCACGTATCGCAGTTCCTTCTTCTTACGATAGGAGTAAGTAAAAGTACCAAATGGTAATTTTAATTGCATTAATCTGATACAATTATATATTCTGTATTGTAAATTTAATTTTTTATGTTTACAGAATTTCTTTATTTGAAAAGGAAAAAAAAACAATTAAGATGGAAACGGATGCTATGCCTGAACCACCGCGTGACAGAAAACCTTCCAGTAAAAAAAAAAAAATGATAAATCCCACATCCCCAAAGATGCTACCGAAGATAAACCATCATATCAAGCAGTTCAAAATAGTAAGATCTAGTTTTATCCAATTTTTTTAATTTTATTTCCAATTATACGCGATTTCTTGAAAACGGCTGCATCAGTTTTCTTTTAACAATAGATTTTTTGGGGGGACGGGGCGGTTTATTGGCGGGGTGGGGAAAGTAGGATTAAGCTTTCCTCTAAAGTTATCAACTCAATACAACTTATACAATCACCAGCAAAAAATTCCGGCCACTTAAAAAAATTACATTTAATTAAATAATATAATATTGTGTGATCTGTTGTCACCAGTTATTTGGTTGTGGGCGATTAATAGTTAACATTTTTTGAGTGAATTGGGGTCTTTGTACATTACACTTGTGGTATTAAACAGAAATTAAATAAATCAAAAATGTTTACGCAGTTTGTGGTCATTTATTATCAATTTGTTTAATTTTTTGTTCAGTTCGAATTGATTTTTTCATTTGCTTTAACTTCCGCTTTAGCTTGTCCTTTGGACTAAGAAAATTAAAAAATTAAAAATTTGAATTTCAAAATGCCCCTTAGTACCGAGAATGTTGCACGTGCTGTTTAGCACTTATTGTTGACGGCCTTTCCATCAGATATGCAGCCATTGCTATTTGGTGTTCCCTATCAAACTCTGCGAGATGCACTGCAGAGTTACAGAGAAATAGGCTCATACTGAAGAATGCGTCCAAGGGTCACTCAGCTGCGGGATGAGCGTTTTTTGACACTGACAGTTTTACGAAACATCATCTGTCAGCTCTTGAAATAGTTTATCGCCTCCAAAAAGTTTGAGGTGTTCAAATTTCTGAGAGAATAGCTCGAACGAGTAATGTTTGATGGCTTTTCGCCCCACAAGAAAGGGCCAGAACAAACCCAGGGAGCACCGAATTTCTTGCCTTCACTTTGTTCGGTAATACATCCATTGGCTTTCGAGCAGTGGTTAAGTGTATTGTTTACTGACGAGTCCCTGATTTTCTTAAGAGCTCTCCAGACGGCCGGTGAAACGAATGTGGAGGACATGAGGTGAGAGATTTGCACAATGCATTTTTATTCTCACTAGGCCTTTCCAAGGAAGCTCTCTGATGGTTTGAGGAGTTGTGCTAATACACGATAACGCTCGTCCATATACAGTCCATATAGTGTAGGCCTTTCTTAATAAACATAATATTGATTTCCTAAACTGGCCTGCCCGTTTCCCTGACTTAAAGCCCATCGAGCAACTGTAGAATGTGGTTGGAAGGCAGATAATAGGTCGGAGAGTCCTTTCTGGGACGCTTCAGGAGCCAGAAAGGGCTCTAATCTCACAAAACGAAATTTCTCCGCTTGATTAAGAGCGTGCCGTGAAGCCTAGAAGCTGTGATACTCGGCAAGAGGAGGTATTACTCGGCATTAGCACCATCTCACTAAAAAAGAATGTAAAATTAAAAAAAAAAATAAAATAAAAATAAATTAAATAAAATTTTCCAGATTCACTTCTTTTTTTTTTTAATTAATTATTTTAAATTTCCTACATAATCCTACTTATTTTGTTTTATTTTTTTGAAAATCAGTTCGCAACACTTCATGTAATTAGGATACTCACCGTTTAAACAGCTTCCATTATACGAAGTGAGGGTGTAAACATTTCACTAGACCAGCCACATACTTATATTGGATTGTATTACATTTTATTATAAGCTCGCCAAGAGAGACAGTGTGTGTGTGTGTGTGTGTGTGAGAGAGAGAGAGAAGGAAATATCATGAGATTTAAGTGGCCATTCTGCTGATGCAGCAGTCCACAGTCTTACGAAACTATCAAATTCAACACCACTTCTCACCGCGCTCAGCATTTATTTCTTAACACTTACACTTAAACAATTTATACATAATATTAATTATACACATTGGGAAGCATTAGATAGAATTACAAATTTGCAAAAATTTGGTTAATCAAACTACGATTTTATAGAATAGGTTTTTGAGTTTCTTGTGGTATTGTGCTTGGTTTCGCAGAACTGGAAAGCATCAGAAATATTTTCAATGATAGCTTGGCTTTTGGGGGGGGGGATCGACCGGTTTCTGGGTGTTTTTATTAAGACCTATCTAGGTTAAGAGGGGGGGATTCGTTGGTACCTGGTTGGGGAAAACACATGTCGTTTTTCGATTTTTAAAAGGCACATTGTTCTTTTTAAAAAAAGGAAATAAAGATGTTGACGCGCCTTAAATTTAAAAGAAAAAACTTTTTAAAATCAGTACATCAACTAAATTTGCTCTGGGCAAGTTCTGTATTGACAAAAAAACATTCTGATGATGGGTGAACGCCCGAAACCAGGTCGATGACCACAAAAAAGAAGCAGGCTATCACGGAATGCTTTCCAGCTCTGCGGATCCAACTTGGTACCAGATTGGTAATACACGACTAGATATAATGAGGGATAGCCTTTCGTCGGGCTATATCCTTCATATTTGGAGAATCACAAGGGCCGCATTCATTCCCGAACTTGGAAAATTGAATTAATTAGATCCCAATATTAACTTCCTTCATATTGAAGGGAAGCTATGTTGTTCGTAGCGCGCATAGGTAGCGAAGGTGAGAACTAAACCCTGGCTTGTCTGGCCAGCCTTGGTCGTCCTCTGTGGACTGTTGCGCTATAGTAAAAAGTAAATTAATAAATAAGATGTTTATATGTCAATGGCCAGAGGAATTTTTAAATAAAAAATAATTTTTTTGGTGCACTACGTTTCGGGTACTATTGGTGCCCTTCTTCAGGAGCTCTTTAGGAGAGGAGTGTACGTTAAAACGTTGAGAGAGATTAAAAATCAAAAAAATCCTTCCTATTCTCCTACCCTAAAGAGCTCCTGAAGAAGGATACCAATGGCATCCAAAACGTTGAGCAACAAAGAATTCTTTTTTTCTTTAAAAACTTCTCTCGCCATTACCGTATCAACATCTTATTATAATTTTAAAGCCTGAACGATTTGAAAACTAAATTTACCATTAAATTATTAATGTAAATTTCTTCGAAAAAAAAACATAATTAAGTTTTGCACTTAATTAAGGAGAAAGTCGTGTGAGTTGTTGCAGCATATCACATTATTTTTTTTTTTAGTCTATGGAAATGTGCATAATATTAAGGACTGCAATGGTATGATTCACATTGGACATACAATCAACTTTGGAGGTACAAAATCTAAGAAGAAATCAAGTAAAAGTAATAACTCAACTAAAGAGAAATTAAATATTGATACTAAACCTCCACCACATGTTACAGGTTATTATCTTACAAATATTTTTACTAAACAAAAAAATTTAAAAAAAAATTACATTTAATTAAAATAATATTATTTTGCAGCTGTGATGACCAAGTCCTTGGATGTACTTACATTCAGTGATATAGAAATTATTCGAAATGTGATAAAGATATCTTGGAATCGGCTAGCTAAGAGCATCAGAGCACATGCCAGCCATGTTAAAGATGGCCTACCACACGCAGAAGTTAGTGTTTTTTTGAAATATTCTTTTATTTTAATAGATTAATGATTTTTTTTTTACTTTCTCTTACACATAGATTAGATTAAAAAAGGGGAGGCGAGCCTCGCTCCACCGCGACCTACATTAAGAGCCTATTCTGGAACCCTCTGTGGTTATAGCACATCCCTCAGCTTTGCCCTCTTAATCAGGGCCTAGCAAAGCTGAAAGTGGCTCCGTCGTGGTTTCGGGGGAACGCTTATCCCCCCCAGTTGAAGAAACCTTGTCCCCAACACACCGGCACATTCACAAAGGATGTGTACTGGGGATTCTTCCTCGGCCTTGCAGAATCGGCATAACACGTAATCTGCAAGTAGTAATTGGTGCATGTGCCTATTCAGCCTACAATGCTTTGTTAATAGACCCACTATTAAGCCTTATGTCCCTTCGGCTATGGCTCAGTAGATTGTTGTAGGGGATTATCGCACTGCGACCCGAAAGTTCTATTGTGCCCCCCGAAGCCTTCTCAGTGCACTGTCTGCCTCCAAGCAGTGTTCTATAGACAACACTGCCCATCACCGTACAGTGAACTGTAGAGGCATCTAGGAAGAGAAAATCTAAGGGCAGCATGCTAGATTCGAACCCGGGACCTTCGCGTTGCTAGTCCAGCGCGCTACCACTGAGCTAATCCCTTCCTTACTTCCTTGGCTTACGCCACTTAACTAGGGACGGACACCCCTAGTTTGTGTACTGTGTTTGTCCTTGTCTGTAAAGTGTAGAGTGTATGTAGTTTAAGTGTATTATGTACTGTTCTGATGAACTGCATGGAGTACTGGCTGTGGTAACCCGTGGGGTCGCTACTCCCCAAGTAATTGCATGCAACAGATACCCCTTGCGGGCTGTGAACATCATAGCTCAAAAACGAAAAAAAAATCGTAGGAAGTTCAAACTTGATAATTCCATTTAGGTATCCCAGACAGTAGGTCACCTGTCAAAATTTCTCAACCGGATGTATCTCTTTACGGAATTTATATTTTTTCAATTTTTTTCAAAAATGGCTCCGACAATTTCCTTGAAAATTGGTATTTCAACTACACATATAAAGAGCTACAACTTTAAAAAAAAAAAACATTTCTCCAGGAAAATTCATTAAGGGGGGATACTTTGGGGGAGTGTAGGGATACGGTTTGGTCCTCTAAAGTGCTATTTCATTTTATTACACTATTTTCTCCATTAAAAACATCGACAAATTTCATATACTAACTATAACAATTTGTCAAATCCACAATATTTTGAAAACTGGAATGTTTAATTTAAATTTGTTTTGCAGGCTGTTGAAAAAGTTTTGCGTTCATGGATTGAAGAGCATAGTGATTCAGCTTTAGTCGCTATTCTTGTCCATTTCCTGTGGGATATTCGCGAAGTTGAAGCAGCTGAACTGTTATCCAGGATACATTGTACAAAATTGATATATTAGCTTAAAAATAAACTATTTAAATATATAGAAAGTGCCATATTTAAGTGCAATATAAACAAACTGCAATATGCTTTTAATTATTCAATTACTACTCATATTTCTGTTAAGTGCCTTATTGTATAAAAATAACTATATTTTTTATATATACGTAATAATATACATATATACGTAATTTCGTATGTAAAAAAAAAAAATTACAAGATATATTGTAATTTTATTTTATAGGCAACATTAATTTCTCTCAGGGATTGAATATAAGAATTATTTTTAAAACTAAAAATTAATTCGGTTAGTAAGCCCTTCCCCCTCCCACTTTAACTACTCTCACTAATTTTTAAAATTAAATTTCGCCAAAAAAAATTTAAACTTTATGAATTTATAAATGAGAGTTATTTTTTAATCGTATTACAAAAAAAAATCTATATGATATTTTTTATATAAAAGTAAAAAGTTAATTGTTTTTATATAAAAGTTACTTAATTAATTAACAAAAATTAATTATCCCCCCTTTGAGAGAGATTTGTGTTTTTTGCTCAGAAATAAGGAGTTATTCTGTTTAATTTTTTTTTTTTATTTCTCTCAAAATATTTATAAAAAAAAATCATGCCTGGATAATCGTCGGTATGTTTTATTGATTGGACTTTTGCTAATAGGCTGACTGTAGACAAACAGTAGAATTTAGAGCAGGTTGTCTTAAGTTAATTAATTATGTATTTTTCAATTAATAGGTATTTGATTTTTTTTAGAAAAATGAAAGGTTGTTGTTTAATTCCCCCCTCGCCACCATGGAGAAAGAAACATGGAAATTGCTATTTTGGTTTTGATCAAAACTTTTAATTTGAATTTTGCATAACTCCAGAATCGTCATTTATTCGGATAGCCAGGCCTGCCCTGCCGGCAATTGACTCGTGGGAGATCAGCTCAAGGCTGGTGTGGGATTGCCTAGGTGCACTCAGGGAAATCAGTAGCCATAATAAGGTTTTCGTGGTCCGGTACCTGGGCATTCGGTTATAGAGGCAATGAGGCGGCAGATCATTTGGCCTGTGGGAGGGTTCTATCGGAACCCTTATCGGGCCTGATGAACCGTTCTGCGGCGTCGCAAGATGCCTCACGAGTGCATCCATTAGGACATGGAATGCCTCACGAGTGCATCCATTAGGACATGGATGCACGATCGATCAAGAGAATGGTGGGCTAAAACCCCAGGGCAAATGTAGGCGAAAACGTTCATTCATAGCTACTCGCCCAGGCTAACTGTAGAACTACTCCAATTAGGCCGGGTGGCCATAAGGATAGTAGTTGGCGTTCTCACTGGCCATTGTCGAGTTAATAAGCAATGCATCGCATGGGCCTGGCAATGGATAGCCTGTATAGGTTTTGGTCAGGAGAAGAGAAACAGCACTGCACGTTCTATGTCAGTGCGAGGGGCTTGTATGGCTGAGGTATCGCCTCTTTGGAGAGAAGCAGCTGACGCCTGCAAGCCTCATCCAGGGCCCCTCTCGGGTCTATTAAGGCAGACTGAACTCGAGAGGGTGCTCTTAACCGACCACCTAGGAGCCTCCCCAGATTCCAAAGTCTAAAGTTCAACTTAGGGGGTGCAACAATAGGCCCTTGGGGCCCCCACAGAATCTAATCTAATTTGAATTTATCCGTACCATTTATCCAAAAACAGATTTTTTTCTTTTTATATCTACATGTTCAAAACATTTTTAAAAAATATAAAGATTTGTTGCAGATAAAAGTTTTTCTTCATATAAATTTTCCATTTACCTAAACTCTTTTTGATTTTTTTTTTTTAGTGAAAAATTTAGGTAAAATCATTTTGATTCAGCCATGTAAAATAGCGTAAGATTATGTCATCTGCGACAATCAATAATTTGTTTTTTTTTTTGTCAATAAATGAAAATTTTGAGTAAGTTTTAAGGATCTTGTCAATTTTTTTTTTGAGAGTTTTCGAGTTTTCACTAAGCAGTAATAACTTTATAGTTAGTATACCGAAATTTAATGAAATCTGTCGATGTTTTTATGGAGAAAATCACAAAATATGTAAAAAACTATTCAATAAAAACGCACTTCGGTTATCCGATTTTTTCAAACTCGGAATTTCAACATCATATTTAATTGTAATTAATATTATTTAGATGACAGAATTGTCTAATAAACTGAAATAGCACTTTAGTTGAAAACCTAACCCCACCCCTTCCCAATAACTGCCCTTAAATGAATTTTCCCAGAGAAACATTTCAAATAGAAGTTGTAGCGCTTTGTATGTCTAGTTCATATACCAAGTTTGAAGAAAATCTTCGGAGCCATTTTTGAGAAAAACGCAAAAGGTAAAAAAACCAACAAGTAAAGTGGTACTTCCGGTTGAGGAAATTTTGACAGATGACCGACTGTCAGATGCCATGGTGATACCTAAACGGAATATCACGTTTCAACTTTCTACGGTTTTTCGTTTTTGAGCTATGCTGTTCACATACACACACAACACACACAGACCAGTTGCTGAAAACCACTTTTTTTGACTCAGGGGACCTCAAAACGGATATTTCCGGTGAAAACTCGATATCGAAAATTTGGCACGATTACAATACTTCCTCTAACTAGGAGTAAAAGAAAGTAAAAATTGCTTTAGTTTTAGATTATATTTACTTGGAGTTTATTTAGTTAGTAATTAGCCGTTCTAATTTCTTTGAGCCTCAACCATAAAATTTGACAATAATGACGAGGTCCGTCAGCATATATATTGATATATTAATATATACGCTTCATGGAAGCGATGCCAACTACATGATCAACACTGACCGCACAGCAACCCTGCTGGATCAAAATATTCTTCAAAACAGGATGGGTGAAAGTGTGCCCCCCTTGCAAAACACCATGTGAAACAGGAAATGATTTAGAGTATTGCTGTTGAATTCTAACTCTGAAATAATTTAGCGGCTGCATATAAATTTTGTAGAA
The DNA here is from genome assembly GCA_011037195.1 of Triatoma infestans. Taxonomy (NCBI): domain Eukaryota; kingdom Metazoa; phylum Arthropoda; class Insecta; order Hemiptera; family Reduviidae; genus Triatoma; species Triatoma infestans. Next base: position 93,848 of record JAAEAF010013907.1, read on the forward strand.
TAGCAACCCATTTTCTGCTAATACCATATCGGGAATAGCTTGTCCCACAAAGGCGTATGATCTACGGAATCGAACGCTTTCTGAAAGTCAACGAATACCGCGTACACTTTCCTTTTAGCCTTCACGATAAACTATACTGACTATCTAAAGAACATCTATTTAGAACACCTAAAATCGTTTTGTGTTACAGCTAAGGGATTACAAAACTCAATATAATCAGAAAGGCGAGCGCTGAGGAATGCCTCTGTAATTTTCCGGCATTTTAGGATCCCCCCTATTTTTTTTTTAACAATAAAAACCATTATTAGACCTACTTCATGAAGTCGGTGGTTTTTTCCTCGAGAGAGAATTTTATGAAATAAATATCAATAAACTTACTTAGTCAAATCCCCTTCTACCGTTAGGTATAGAGGTATGACAAAGCTGCCACCATTCCCATCTGTCAGTGGCAGTGATGTTTGGCATGATTCCAGGATATACGTATGTTCTTCTCACGGCATGCTCCCTGATGTTGGTTAGTCTCTTACCATGTCAATCTTTTCCTACCTCTTGGCCGAGTACCCAAAATATTCACTGAATTATGCCCTCTTAGGATATCGGCAATCATTAATTTATCTTAAACTGGCCGGCTTTCTTTAATAATTTTCTGGAGGGGAATTACTTCTATAGCCCAGCTCTGATTCTGGGGGAATTCTACGGTCTGAAGGCGATTCGTCCATTTCTGAGTCATGGTCCATGACTCGCGTTATCAAGTTGTAGTGGGGGACGTAAACTGTTTTATAGACGGCTATTTTGTACTTTCGTGTTACCTTCTTGCTTGGGGAGGAATTTGTTATTCTCGAATGATTTAGCCTGCCGGCTGCACCAATTCGGCGATTTATTTCTTCCTACAACTGGCCGCTTTCACTGATATGAGAGCCAAGGTACTTAAAAACAGTTGTGGTGGTTGGTTCTGCAGAGCTGGAAAGCATCAGAGACATTTTCCGTGATAGCCTGCTTCATGTTGTGGTCATCGACCGGTTTCGGGCGTTCGCCCATCTTCAGGATGCGTTTGTCAGACAATGTGAACACAGACTTGCACAGAGCAAATTCAGTTTACACACTCACACCCTTTACAGTCAGTCATTAGAGACAAACAGTGTGTAAGTTGATCAGAGGGTGTAAAAAGTGTAAGTTTACAGCCATTAGAGACAAAATAAGTCTTTGGACAAATATCTAAACCGGCTTCTTCTATTTTTGGTCATTGACCGGTTTCGGGCATTCGCAGGTCATCAGGACATTTTGTTCAAAACAGCAAATTCATTTTATACACTTATTTGTTCTGTGCACATCTTATGTTATCACCACGTTTGACAAAACATTCTGACGATGGCCGGTCGATAACCACAACAGGCTATCATGGAAAATTTTTCTTGATACTTTCCAATTCTGCGCACCCAACCACAACAACTATCTAAAGATATACTAACTACAACAAAAACATCTGTTGTGAAACATACACATAACTCTTACAATTATTTTAGGGTTCTATTAAAAAAAAAAACCTAAAGCGCAACAGCCCATGAAGGGCCAAGCTTGCCAGACGGCGATTTGAATACAAGGAGCGTGTGGTAAGCACGCCGCAGTTCCCACGACGCCGTTTAGTTCCGGCCTTCCGTACCTAGGGCGCTACTAAGTGCAGCTTCCCACTTTTTATCACGATGCTGGGTCAACACCGATTTTGCCCTCACGGGAATCGAACCCTGAATTCTCACACGAAAGGCGAACGCACTTGCCACTAGATCACATGTGAGGACTTAGGGTTCTATTACCTACATAATATTAATACATTAGAAACATAGCCAGAAACACAAATCGTTAATTTTGAAGAAAATCGGGTAATCAGATGTGGCATTTTATAAAATTGGTCTTTTTTTTTTTTTTTTTTTTTTTTTTTTTTTTTTTTTTTTTTTTGTAGGGGAAGGTAAGGCTAAAAAAAATTTCTTTCATCTTTATCTTCAACTTTCCGAGAAAAAGAAAAATAGATTTTATGGGGGAGGTTTAGGTTTTCAATTTGAAATTGCTGCATTCTACAAGTTTTGTCCATATGAGACATAAGGTGCTGTCACACAAGTCTGCTCAGATATACTGTGTACCCTTCCTACAGTATTTTCCGATGAGATTTCAGTTTCCGCCGAATACACACGTTTTTTGTGAGGCTCCTGAAATCCTGGGAAAATAGATTTTGGGTGGGAGGGGTTCTGGGGGGATCAATAGCGTTATACTTTCCTCTAAAAAGTACCATTTCAGTAAAATAGATGATTTTTCCACCTACATGAATATTATTATTACACAGTAACATTGATATGAAATCTTAAATTTCGATGGAAATCGGTTTTTGAGTTGTTTTTTTTTAATTTTCTCGGAATTTTTGCTGCGTAAGTAATAATTTATCACTTTATTTTAAATTTTGCACAAGCTTTGTTGATTTTTTTTTACATAGAGCACTCCACATTAAGGCCGCTCAGATATATACATATATATGTAAAATTCCCACCATCATTTTTATGGCCAGCCCAACTATAACAATAATTGTATAACGTGGTAATTTTAAAGAAAATTTCTTTATTTAAAAAAAAAATTGTATTAATTAAGGAGTAGGGAAAGGGGATTAGCTCAGTGGTTAGCCTACTGGACTCCCACCGGAGGACCCGTGTTTGAGTCCAGCTGTGCTGCCCTTAAAATTAAAAAAAAAAAAAAAAAGAGTAAGAGAAAGTCATGTGAGTATTTCACACACCATTTTTCTTCTTTTTATGAAAATTCAAATTTTTCTCTTACAATTTGTAAGTTGTAAGCAATTACCTTTCAGGAAAATGTTTTTTTTTTTAAATAAAGAAGACTCTGCAGTCTTTTAGAAATGATGCTTTTTATTCAATAATTTATTCTAAATTTAGTGTTTCTTTTTATACCAGGAAATGGATTGCGTCAATTTTTTTTTTTTTTTTTTTTTAATAAATTATCAAATTTTTTTTCTTTAATTATTAGTTAAAGTGCCACTATTCAAATATCACATACTTTGTTTCTCAGTAATTATATAATAATAATGGATTCTCTAAGGTCGAATCATAAATAATTTCCCTGTTTCTGAAAATAAATATTGCAATAGCTGCACCTGTTTAGAATAAAAAGGAAAAAGAAAGAGAAAATAACGAATTTCTAGAACTGGCAGTAGATAAGAAGCTAAACTCACATACGAGTTAGGAAAGGTAGGAGAAAATTAAGCTGTGCCCCAATTTTTTCCGTGAAGGATGTACTTCTCAGTCTGGGATACCCAGTCATATGAGGAGAGGAATTTCTGGTAATGAGGAGAAGGTAGGATAGTTTACCGCCCCCCCCAATAATGATTCATTTTTTGGATTCGACCTTAATATATAATCCAAATTTCTTGAGTGTCCCCAATTTTCTGGCGCGTATTGATATACCCACACCTAAAGTAAAATATAAAAAAAAAAAATTAGGAGGCGCTAATGACTTATAAAATTGTTGATGCGCTCCCCCAAATATTTCGTGAAAATAATAAAAATGACTAGAGGGCGCTAATTACTACCCAATGTGCCCCCTAAGAATAATAATAATAAAGACAAATGATTTGGGGCACCCCCGTAATTAATTAATTAAATACGCCCCCTAATAAAAATGTGAAACAAAAAAATTGACTAGGGGCGCTAATGACTGATTACACAAGTTACTGTGCCCCACTACTCCAAAATAATTATAAATAAAAATGTTTGGGGGGGGCGCTGCCCCAAATATAACAATAAAATCACTTGGTAACCCATTTAAATAAATATACAACCACTCAAAACTCTTAATATTTACGCAATTAGGACTTTAAAAAAAAAAAAGAAGCGTTTTGGACTTAAAAAAAGAAAAGTGTTCTGTCATACCAAAATTTCTATCTGCAAATTCCGTCTCATATCAGCTAAATATTCATAGGAAATCCGGAATCTTTCCGGATTAAGATCACAACTCTGGAAGGAGATGGATTTTTTTGTTATATGACAAAGACTTGGATAACACCATTTCTTGAACTTTGAATCCCAAGCGTGAAAGTATGGGAGTGGAAGCATCCCAGGGATGAGATCTTCCAGTGTTCCAAGACCTCAAATCATCAGCCAGGCAAAAGTGTCTGGTCCTTTTTGATTGTCCAAAAGATGCTTGCGATTACTGTAAAAGGCACCGTGGTTTGCCTGAGTAAAGGACTAATTTTAATGCTGGGTCAAAATAGGCTGGGGAAGTTGCTGTCATATCCGGATATTAAAGCTGCGAATCTCGCACTATCAGTGTTTTTTGTGTCTGGTTTCATCACAAGGTGGCAGTGGCATGAAATAGAGAGATTGGACAAGCATACAGTATCAAAAAAGTTCCCGGACTAAATCTGTAGCGTAACCGGTAACAGAGGATTGCACGCGCAGTAGAAGTGAGCTCTTATCTTCATAATTGGCGAATACCCGACGGGCTAGTTCGTCAACCGAGAATTTTATTGCAAAATTCTTTGAGGCGTTTTTTGGGGGGAGGAAGATGAATGACATTCGGTGAATGTGACCGAATCTGTGGCGCGCGAAGAAGAACTAGATTTTTCACGAGGACAATGTATCCTGTCACCGAGTACTCCAATAACACATTATCACTTCCGTACCCGCTCTACTCGCCAGATTTGGCTCCTCGAAGGACCACCTGAAAGACATGACTTTTTGACACCGTTTCCAAGATACAGCGCGAATCGCAGAAGTATTTTGGCTCGCTTACATGAATTTTAAGACCGCTTCCGCCAGAAGTGGCAGAAACGCTGGGACCGGTGATTTTTCTGGAAAACAGCTCCAGTGATACTACTTACACACATCAATACCTATCACTTTTATTTAAAACATTTTTTCCCGGGAAAATTGATTTTTGGAGGAGAACAGTAGCGTTATGTTTTCCTCCAGAAAACCACTGCAGTATAATGTAATGGTTTTACCAACTACATAATATTAATACACATTAGAAACATTGATAAAAATTCCAAATATGAAGTTAATGGATAAAACGGAAGAGCAATTTAACAGAATAGATTTTTGAGTTGCGGGGGGAGGAATTTTTTCGAAAACTATTTACAATGGATTTCCTTTAAACTTGGTATGCTAAATGCACAGCTATAATAAACGTATCACTTTTATTTGAAACATCTCCCTCAAATTGATTTTGCGCAAAATTTGGGGGCGGTAAATTTCAGATGTTATAATACAACTGGCTCAATGTTTTTTGGTGCGCTCTAATGGGCCACAATATAATCACTTCTCTACCTGCCAAGCTTAGTAGGAGGTACTTATCCCTCCCCCCTACCACTTCTGTATTTATGTCAGGAAAAAAAATAGGTAAAATTTGAGGTAAGCTGGGAGGAAACTTAAGGCACTGCCCCCTCTGGCCCCACGGTGAGTTTAAAGCGAATCGACCTCCTCTAGGCGGCCCATAACGGCATTATTAGGTCAGAGATACCTCGATTACCATTGCATGGCTTCCTAAGAAAAATGACAAGTAGCTGATTTACTTGGAAATGCAGAAGGCAGAATTTCTCAGCATAGCTTCCAAACCTGAGTGAACATCCAAGCATAGTTTACTGACACCACACTTGCGCTTAAATAGTGCACATGCGCAAATCAGAATTTTTATAAATAATAATAATAAAATATAGCGAATACTTTGCGGAAATCAAGAGAAGAGTTCGACTTAAAAATTAATATTAACTAAAATTAAAAAATAGATCAAGTCCATCAAAAATTATTCCCAATACTAATTAAAAAAAAAAAAATTAAATTAAAAATATCTTTTTTGTACATAATAAATTTGTCGTCGCCATTTTTGTTTTGTTTTTACAATATTTTTTAAACTCAAACATTTACAAAACACATATAAAGTGCTAATCAGTATCATAAAGACATCCCAGAAATTAGACCAGTCAGGAAAATATCTGGTGTGAAAAAAGTTCTGCTTATTTTAAGCATTTTGAATTTAAGCATGTTCTACCAATTAAGATGGAAGAGCTTATGGAACCAATCCCTACAGAAAAGTTGCGTGTGGATAAGAACATTACTAAGATTAGGATTAAGCTAATAAAGGAAGCAAACCAATTTCTCTTCAAAATTGATGAAACGAGTAAGAGGTGGTGATTCGAGGAGGGGGAGGTTAGAAGATCAGTATTAACAATATGAAGGAATATACCATTAAAGTACTAATAGAGCTCCAGACAGAATGGGAAACTGGTCTATCAGGAGCAATGAAATTGGGCTGAGATCATTGGTATCATTGAATGCTGCGGTGGAAGAGTGGCAGGGGGCAAAGTGGGCAGGATTTTTCTCTAAGAGTCAAGCGGCACACTAAAGGCTAAAGGCTTTGAATAAGGCGTGTGGGAGCTCTAAATTAGTGGGTGAATGTTGGAGAAGACTTTAACGGCCTAGCTCAGAAGAGGAGCAGAATGGCGCTCTTCTGGGTAACCGGATGACAGAGAAGGGAACTGTAGGGACATCATAGATGTCACCAAACTAAAAGATTTTTTCTTGAAAAATTCTTGTTGAGTCCGAAAAAACGAAAACTCGTAGAAAGCTGAAACCAGGCAATGCTACAAAGCTCAACTTAGAATTCTTTTTAGATACCTACCACTACTGCAACTAACAGGAAGCTCTTATTTCCATCAACTGGAAATGCGACTTTACTGAATGATTTCTCTTTTTTTTTAAAAAAAAAGCCTATCACTTTTAATTGGAAACAATTTTCGAAAAAAAAATATTTTTTTGGGGGTGGGGATGGGGGTTTTTCTGAAGGGATTGATTTGCAAAGATAATCTTTCCATTAAAGTATTATCAATTTAGTACAATGTACGATTCTGCTATAAATATTATTTTAAAACATTTTCTCCAAAAGAATTTTGTGCTCTGAGAGGAAGTATTCCTCCCCCCAAAAATTGAGTTCTTTCACCGGAAATATATGTTTTTGAGATATTCGGACTGTTCCAAAATGGATCTGAAGCTGCCACTATTTTCCCGGATTAGTTGCATTGAAAGCGCGCTTGGGGGTCATGTGTATTCACTTCCAGGTACTAGAATGTTCTAAAAGGATTGGAAGACAAAAGACACACAAATTGAAACATTTCCCCCCACCAAAAAAAAAAAAAATTGATATTGAATAGTTGTGCGAAAATTTTTGGTGCGCTCTACTGGGGCCAGCATAGAATCACTTCTCTACCTGCTAACGTTAGTAAGGTTAGAACTTATACCCCCACCACCTAGAAAATTTATCAAGAATTTTGTACTAACAAGAAGTATAAGAAAGTTGTGTGAGTGTTTCACACCAGATTTTTTTTTTTTTTTAAATTTGATTGGCCAAAATTTATGCAGATTTTAGAACTGTTAATTACTAATGTGGCACTTTATATGTGAACAATATAATTGTTCTTCTTAAAATACAACAAAATAAATAAAAACACATTAACACACTCAAAAGAACAAAAACTGCTTTCCCCAAGTGAATGAAGTTTCGTTGCAGATAAATGACTCACTGAGACTTTAATTTCCTTATTCCCGAAGGCACTAGAGCTCCATACAGTAGATGCATCTTCTAAACATTGGCAAAATAAAGAATTATGTATTAAAAATTAAAATAAATAAATAAATCATATTTTAATGATGGCTGCCACAAAGTGATTGGGTAGATAGTGTTGTTATGGCAACTTACCAGCAATGACTCTGGTATCCGTGAGATCCTTAGTTTCCGGCGGAGTTGTTCTTGTATTATTTTACTATAGCTGGATGTCCGATAGCGTGGGGCATAAGTCTCTTGAAAAAAAAATGGCTTCTCCTCGGTAAGATTCTGTGAGGGTTGGCTATCCAGACTACGCCACCGCGACCCGTATGGGTCTATTGTGGCATCGACAAGTTAAGAATTCCCTTACCAGACCTGTCTGTTTAATTAGATTAGGAGTCTGGAGAAAAGACTGCTGGGTGAAGCTTGAAGGCACACACAAGTGGGCACTCTCCATTCCTGTCTGTTTAATTACGCCTTGGAGTCTGCAAGAGAGGCTCCTGAGTGAAGCTTGAAGGCATCCACAAGTTATGAGTACCCTCTCCAGTTCTGTCTGTTTAATTACGACTTGGAGTCTGCAAGAGAGGCTCCTGAGTGAAGCTTGAAGGCATCCACAAGTTATGAGTACCCTCTCCAGTCCAGCCTGTTTAATTAGACTTGGGAGTCTGCAGAGAGATTACTTGGCGAAGCTTGAAGGCGTCAGTTTCTCTTCCCCAAAGATGAGAAATCTCTGCCATAAAAGCGCTTTTTAAGTTTACAGTGGACAATGAAGAAGCCTACAATCATCCGCATGGCCGCATAGCCTTCTTGGATTAGCTCTGCAGTAAGCCTTGGTGGGAGGGGGCAATAGCTGTTAATAAACTTTTTCGCCTCTGGCCAGGGACTTCCAATCCCAACCATTCTTGCGGTTTATCGAGTATCCAGCCTGGAAAACAGTGGTCATACCTCCTTAAAGCCACAGATCTTACTTCGTTCAACCCCTGCAACCAAGCTTCTGCTCCAATCAGACTAGGTTTCTTCTGTCTGAAGCCATCAGATTAATGAGAAATTATGCCTTTACTTTCCTCTATTAACACTTTGAGGGTGTTGCGTCACAAATTTGAGGGGATCTGCGTTTTTGGGAAAACATCAGGGAGTCCCCCCTCATGTCAGCTCCTGCTTTATTCTCAGGATGTCTCAATAATATATTAGAATGAAGTTTAGGGAGGAAGTCTATTTTTGGTATATTTTTGGGGGAAAAAAACTGGGTTGCCACAATAAGCCAAAATCGTGCTGTCACTACACTACCTACCAATCATTTTGGCATAAAATCGCTTACCTGCACTGCGATGAAAAAGGCAGCCAAATATAACGAAATTATTATAGTAAGAAAGAGGTCGAATATTGCTGGTTTTACACTGCAACAAACATACCAAAAAAATATATATAATATTTGCTGGCACATGAATGTGGAATTTTTACCTTCTCTTACTCATCCTAGTTTTTTTTTGTTTGTGATTTCCCGGGAAAATTGATTTATTGGTGAGTTCAAGGGAACAGTAGCATCATGCTTTCCTCTAATGTATCACTTCAGTATATAGTTTTACCACCTACATAATATTAATACGCGTTCGAAGAAGCATCGATAGAATTCCAAATTTGAATAAAATCGTTTATCGGAAGTGCAATTTTACAGAATAGAATCTTTAAATTTGGAATACTTGCCGCATGCATAGAAATATACCTCCCTAGAGATGGTATGATTAAGAGATACAGCTTTGGTAAAAAATTTCCTAACGATAACGCTAAAGACTGGAGCAGCATGCCACTAAATGGTATACAGACGGGTCTAAGACCCTCGAGGAACTGAGGCAGTGGTATTTGGGCCAAGAATCAAACACTCAGGACCCTATGGGAAAAGATTTTCCAACATCTTTCAGGCGATAATATACGCAATTGAAAGATATCAGAGACATTTTCCGTGATAGCCTGCTTCTTTTTGAGGTCATCGGCCGGTTTCGGGCGTTCGCCCATCTTCAGGATGCGTTTGTCAAACAGTGTGATAACACAGACTTGCACAGAGCAAATTCAGTTTACACAATGTGTTCTCATCTTGTACTCCTACAGATTCTCTTATATCTTACAGTGAGACACAGATATTGAGATGATGCCTCGTCCTGTCACCATCTCTGCACAATATTGCAGGTCAGGCTATCCTTAACCCCTGAGATGGCCCATGCTCTGGCAAAGATAGGTGCGGCTTTTTTGTGGCGAGTGTGTAAACTGAATTTGCTTTGTGCCATCTGTGTTATCACACTGCTTGGCAATCGCAGTCTGAAGATGGGCGAACGCCCAAAACCGGTCGATGATATCAAAACGAAGCAGACTGTCACGGAAAATGTCTCTGATGCTTTCCAGCTCTGCGGAACCAACCTCAACAATTGAAAGATATGTTCAATTTAACCACGATAGTGAATATCGGGAATCAGGAGATTGTTTATCCATTCTGATAGCCAGACAGCCATTAAGAGCGCTGAGCTGTATGTTATACAGCTCTAAGTTGGTTTTTGGAATGCTTAGGCAAACTCATGACCTGGGCAAGGAATAAAGTCACTCCTTTTTTAGGGGGGGGGGGGTGGCCAGGGCATGTGGGTGTTGAAGGAAATGAAATGCGCTGCATCCCCCACCTTAGGGCCTGAACCCTTTTTGTAGGATCAGCGACAAGTTTCTCTTAGGGGGAATTTTAGAAAGAGGAGGAGAAGGTGAGGAGGTTAGCAACTCTCGGGATTGAGGCAGGCAAAGGATCTGCTTGGGAGATTACAACAACCCAAAAAAACGGAGGCATGCATTGGTCTCAGTAAGAACAAGTTCCGCATTCTTACGGGTTTCCTCAGGAGGGGACTATAGACTCAAAGAACACGTGACGAAGCTGGGCTTGGAGAGTAGATAGCACGTTGCGGGGCGGCGGAGGAAACTCCGATACATCTCTTCACGGACTGCGAGGCTGGTCACTCAGAGAAGATTTCAGGAGCCTCTGGATAGTTACCAGGAAGATGAAGAGAATATATTCTCAAAAGAGCCCTCCAGAATATTGATTGAGATTCCTAAGGAATCTGATGGGGGGGTTGCTGTTGGCTAGCCAGCGGCATCCAAGGGGCGTGGCCACAATAGACCGTGAAGGTCGCAATGTGGTGGCACCTTCTTCCAAAAAAAAAAACAAAAAAAACGCGTGGCACTTGTCCCTTCTACCATGGGGTGGGTATGGGCGTCACCATCACCCACCCTTCGGGGTGCAATCAGCCTCTGGCTCTCTAGGTTGGGGAATCTCTCGCCCCGACCAATCCTATCCTGATCCTTTCCCCTTGCAGGGTTGCCTGTTTACTGAATCCCTGTATTTGAGGCAATGGACAGGAATCAGTAGATGGAATCTGTAGAACCATCGGGCCTGCGATCAGTCACGCTAGCTCGTTAGAGTTGAATTACTGAACTACGGGCGCAAGCGCCAATTTCCAGGCCCAATTGTTTGCAATTGAGGTTGGATTCGTAGTGGCCGTGTTTTAACCAACAACTCCAATGACAGAGGTCATGAGTTGAGCGGGAGGAGACTCACTATATAAATTAAACCCCGGTGCCAGCCCGTAGCTGGAAGCGCATTTGCTAGGTGTGCGCGGTTTACCACAGCCTGTAGGGGGTGCCTTCCCAAGCTTCTGGGAGTGGAGTATGACCACATTGTGGGATCACATTGCGCGCTGGTTGAGCGTATCTTAACCTGCCCTTAAATGGGTCAAGCGAGGGAGTGCCTGGGTTCGGCACTTCTACCATGGCGAGGTATTGCACTAACAGTCTCTCCATGGCCGTGACATCCTGCTTTTATTTAACGACCCCGTTGCTTGCCCGGAGTGTTTCACACCATATTCTTTTTTCTCTTACAGCAGTAAGAGAAAGTAAACACAATAAACAAAATGCTTGTTAAGAGACAAACTTACTTGTATATATTTATATTAGCTTTTGTAGTATCATAGAATACGAATTCAGGATCCCTTTTGTCAGCTGTATGATGGACAATTTTGACATCTTCTAGATATCTGAAATAAAAAAGCAAAAAATAAAAATAAAATAAATTTCAAATCCTTATATAGTAAACATTCCAAGTTTAAAGAAACAAAAATTCGTTTCTGAGCAGTTTTTTGAGAAAAAAAAAAATCTGATGTGAAAAACACTCATACAACTTTTTCTTACTGCAATTTACATTTCTGATTTATTATTTATATTTACGTATCGTATATGCAACCGAAATATAGACACACAGATATAGGCCTATCACTTTTATTTTTAAAATTTTTCTTAAAAAAAAAGTTCAAAAAATCATTTTTCAAAAAAAAAAAAAAAAATTGTTTTTAGGTGGTTCTTCAGGAATCTGTGACGTTAAAGTTCAAATGTGTTTTATTCAATATTTATTAGCGCTCTCTACAATGTAATCATTCTCTACCTGCATGGATTTTGATAGTAAGAGAAAGAGTCATGTGAGTGTTTCACACCAGATTTTTTTATTTCTATTTTTTGTTAAATTTGTAACATACCTTTTTAAAGTTTCATGCAAAACTCTAATCACAGGATTTGTCTTTTCATAAATAACCGAAGGCGATCGTGGATGAGATGATAAGAATTCTAGCCACATCTTAACCTGATCTTCATAAACTCCCTGCAAAAAAAAAGAGAGGGAAGACCTATGATCTATAATAGGTAAAAGGTTCTGGCTACTTTGAAGGTTCTGGAAATTTCTGGATGGGAGATATGAATACAGTTTGCATCTATCAAGAATAACAGAAACCATCTACCTCTCATCAATGGAATAAGATCCAATTTTAAGACAAATCGGTAAATAGGATGTACATTTTTCTTAGGTTAAACTCATTGTGGTATATTGGGGCAATGAAAAAGCAGATGAGCTTGCAAAGGGTTGCCATTAAACGACAAAACCCTGAGTATTGAGTGCAGGAGATGTCCTGTATCCTAGTTGTGTGGTAGGTTGGTGGAAGCAGCGTTGGCAGAACAATACTAAAGGTTCGGCAACAAAACTCTTCTTCCCATCTATGGCATGACGGCTTACCTCCAATCGGTTTAAACAAAAGAGCAAACTGGAAGTCATTTAATACTAGATTGCCCACTGATAGAAAGTAAACGAGCCAAGATCTTATTCTGGATGTTCTTACTTCCGGTCAAAACTGTTGTATTCCCAAGAATATCACCTAGGATTTACAGCTTTTGTTAACTCTATTGATATTGGAAAAATTGCGAAAGTCTTTTTTTTATCCTATGCTTTGCCGGTGAAAGGGCGACTTCGGTTACCCAGCGATGACGCGCAGCCCAATACAGCATCGATTTGGATTCTTCTCATCTTGAACTTCTAAAGATTCTCTTATATCTTACAGTGAGACATAGATATTGAGATGATGACACCGTCTCTTTTTCCAAGTTTCTCTTAGAAGAACTTAGGAAGGAGGAGGAGATAAAGGAGGTCTCAACTCTGGAACTCCCTCCCCGGACTGCGGCAGGCCACGTTCTGCCTGGAAAATTATAACCAACAGAGATAGGAGGCCTGCATCGGCCTTAGTAAGAACATACACCGTGTTCTTATGGGTTTCCCTCAACGGGCATTTTCGACTCAGAAGACTCCTGATGAAACTAGATTTGGAAGAATGATAGCACATGCAGATTCTGTGGGGAGATTAAGGAAACTCCATTAAACCTCCTAACGCACTGCGAGGCTGGCACCCAGAGAAGATTTAAGAACTTGGGTAGTCATCAGGAGGAACAAGGGAAAGTTGATTTTGGTTTGGTTTTTGCTGGTTTTTGTTTGTTCTGTTGGTTTTTGCTGGTTTTTGTTTGTTTTATGCATCTTTGTTGGTTTTTGTTGTTTTTTCTTGGTTTTAATTTTTTTTTTTTTGCATTTTTGTTGGTTTTTGTTTGTTTTGGTTTGGTTTTTGCTGGCTTTTGTTTGTTTTGTTGCATTTTTGTTCGTTTTTGTTTGTTTGGTTGGTTTTGGTTGTTTTTTTTGTTGGTTTTTGCTGGTTGTTGTTTTGGTTTTTTTTTGTTTTGTTTTGGTTGGCTTTTGCTGGTTGTTTTTTTGTTGGTTTTGTTTCGATTTTTTTTTTTGTTTTGGTTGGTTTTTGCTGGTTGCTATTTTGGTTGTTTTTTTGTTGGTTTTGGTTTGGTTTTTGCTGATTTTGGTTTTTTGTTTTGGTTGGTTTTTTGTTGGTTTTGGTGTTTTTTTTTGTGTTGGTTTTTGTTTGTTTTGGTTACAGATTAAAAACAACACAAAGTAGCTCTGTCAATTTTTTTAAGTTATACTAAAGACAGATGTATTTCAAGATGGAATAGTCAAACTAGTGGGGTCGGGAACTTACCATCCTCATTTAAGAAATAACACATGTTATAGTGTATTAGAGCATGTGGAAAATAAACTCTCCCTTGTTAGGATTACTTTCAAGGGACGTAAAGCACACATACATTCATATACACCCGCACAGAGAACAACTCACACACACACACACACACACACACACACACACACACACACACGTATTTCCATATATGTGACAACTCGATATCATAAAATTGACACAGAGTAAAAAATAGAAAAAAAAAATTTTTTGTTTACTTACTAAATGTTGTTGAGAAAATGTGGTTGGATCTCTAGAAATATTGTAAATATGTCTGGTAAGTGCCGAAGCTACATTCTCTATGTTCTTTGTAAAACTTTTCATGTCAATACGTTCTGCCACATCAAAAAGTCCATCTTTACGCAATTCCTTGTGACTCTATAAAAATCAATTATGCAAACAATTAGACATATTTCAGTTGAAAAAAAAAGTAGAAAAAAATCGTTGTGGGTGATTTTCGAGAAAATCGTCAAAAATAGGAAAATCTATTCAATAAAGTGGTGTTTCCGGTTGAGGAATTTTGACAGATAGTTCCTGTCGGATCCCCATGGTGATACCTACGCGGAATCTTAATTTTTGAATTTACTGCAATCTTTCGTTTGGAGCTCCGATGTTAGGAGGGGGCCTCTTCCTCCCGGCTCCAGAATAGAGGGCATAACGGACCACTATTGATTGCTCCCCTTAGAAAAAAAAAAAAAAAAAAAAAAAGGCTGATAATCGCAAATTATCATCTGGCATTTAAATTACCTTCATCGAAGATATGGTGGTTGCTGGAAGCCTGCGGATACTGTATCTCTCATGTTCCCAAGCCAATATATCGTCCGCTAAATTAATCTTCTTATGTATAATCTCTAAACTATTACCGGTTGCATTCTGTAGCTCCTATTTTTAGCACACATTAAAAAAAAAAATTAATAATTTTCAATATACCTAATTAAATTAAATAAGGAATTAAAAATGAAAATAATTAGATGAGAAAAAATCTAGTGTGAAACACTCACACCACTATCTCATAACCCTTTTAACATAAATTATATATAAAATGACATATTTTCTTTAAACTCAAATTTTTTTCGTATTTGTCCTAACATAAATATTAGAGGTGGTGGGGGGATAAGTACCAACCTACTAATTTTGGCAGTTAGGGACGTGATGATTATATTATAACCCAATAGAGCGCTCTAAAAAACACTCAACCCACAACTCATAATATAAAATTCGAAATTAACGCTACAAATTCCCGGACAACTATTCAAAATATTTTTTTTTTTTTTGAAAAATCTTTCAAAAGTGATACGTTTTTATCTGTGAAATTAACATGCCAAGTTTATCGGAAATCGTTGTAACCATTTTTGAGTGAATTCCCTCCCAATAAACTCAAAAACCTATTTTCTGTAAAATCGCACTTATGGTTAACTGATTTTTTTTTTTAAATTTGGAATTCTATCAATGCTTATAATCTGTTTTTAATATTATGTTAAGTGGTTATGCCATTATATTATACTGAAGTGGTATTTTTGGGGAAAGCATAACGTTACTGTAATTCCGAAATTGGAGGAAAAAATATGGAGAAACTATTATTACTTACCAAATAGAAATTATGGAGAGGGCTTCGTTCTCTTGGCGGCTTCGAAACATGCATATGTAAATTTGGTTGTGCCACAGAATCCAAGCACAATACAAACTGGACATCCTGTTGCCAAGAATATATACATTATGTTGGAATCATGAATTTAACCATTACCTATATAGAATAAATCAAATACGTATAGCAGTGGTAAATGTGAATGTTTATTCTATTGCTCTATTTGGGGGGGAAATATGCACTGCGACCTGAAAAAGATCTATGTGCTCCCCGAAGCCTTCTCAATGCACTGCCGGCCTCCGAGCAGTGTTCTGTAGCTGTAGACAACACTGCCCATCACCCTGATTAACCAAGAGCTCCGCTGCCCCCCAGGGACATTGCTAAGCGGGTGGGTATACTGCAATATAAAGGAATTCCCTTGCTGACGCATTGGACGATGGAAGTGCCCTATGCTAGGGGGTGCGGCCCTCTAGAGCTAAAGTAGAGCCTTCTCTACGAACTGGTAGTGGCGGCCTAGCACGCACTGGTTGATGTACAACCCCTCGAGGGTCAAGCGCCCCCCCTCTCCGTGGTGGTGACATCCTTCTCTTGTAAAACGACTCTGTGCTTGCATGGGAGGACTGGTATGTCTCCAAAAGGATAGGAACGGTCCTTAAAGAACCATGAGTACTGCTGCTAGGAAAGGAAGTAGAGGAAGAATGGCTATCACCAAACAGTGAGCTGTAGAGGCTTCTATGAAGACAAAATCTAAGGGTAGCATGCTGGATTCGAACCCGGGACTTCCGCATTGCTAGTCCAGCGCTAGACTCTGCTAATCCTATTAATATTTTAATCACATCAAATATTAAAATCATTAATTATTATTATAAATTAAATATAAATTGTAAACAAAACAAAAAAAATCTGGTGTGGAACACTCACACGACCTTTCTCTTACTGAGATACTTTGGATAGCGCAAGGTTTGGTCCTTCCCTCTTTTGAATAATAATAATGATAATACCATAAATAAGAGAAAGGCAGAGAACTAAACTTTCTCATTTAGAATTGAAAGTAAGAGAAAGTAAGTCTCAAGTGTTCCACAAAACCAGATTTTAAGTTCAAAATTAACAAAACCTGCAATAATGTTGAATCAACTGATTCAAGTTGATCTTCAAGCCATTTCTTAGAGCCTTGATAGTTCAAAGTTCCACCACCAGATAGCAAAAATACTATGTTTACATGTCCATGGGTTCTTGAGTTTGAATAAAGTAACGAGAGAAGTCTAACTAATTCTAACAGCATTACTACACCTGAAGCATTACTTTCTGCGCCAAATGCTAATTCCTGAAACAAAACAAAAAGTGCTAATAAATTGATTACTCATATAGTAACTGTGTAAGTGGCTGTGTTGTAAAAGTGGGGGATTAAGCCTCAAGATAACCCTGAGGGTTTAGACTCCCCAGTGAGGTTACAGAGAAGGTTACCCACGGGGCAGTGGTTTCGTGTGATGGGGGGGGTGGGGGGGTATAGTGCTCAGGGGTGTTTCAAAAGGCTTGCTTGCCTGAGTACGAAAGGAGCCATGATGACTACCCCTACTGCAGCCTTGGATGTCCTTCTAAACCTTCCGCCACTCCTCATTCACGTCCAAGGCATGTCCAGAGCAGTAGCTGCCAGCTTATTAAAGGAACAGGCTCCCATTTCTTCTAGGCATACATACTGAAATTTATCCAAAAGCCTATACGAGGTGCTGAAGGCGGACAAAATTTTGGGCCTGCTACTGACACAATGGCTTCTAAATACAACTTTTATAAGCCTTTTAAAGTTCTAATATTGGACAGAAGGGCTTGGAAGCAAGGTCCGCCAATTTTAGGCGATTCTATGTGGTACACAGAAGGCTCCAGGAAGGAAGAGAAATCCTGGGGGCCGGTGTGTATGGGGTCAATCCGAGGCGTGACATCTCGTTAAGCCTAGGTAAAGGTTGTTATATGCGGCTGTGGTGTAGTGGCGTCGCATTGAAATAAGATCCGCTAGACTGCTGCTTGAGGATATTCAACGATTAGCTTGTCAATACGGACTTCGCCAACAGCTGCAAACAATAGAGACTTCATTGTGAATCCCACCGCTCTTTGTAGAGGTGAAAACTGTGGCAATGAAAGCCTGTTATAGAATTAAACAGGAAGTTCTTGGCAGGGTAAGAGATATGGTCATTCTACCATTCATCGCGAGATTCTTTTGAAGGTTCCTATTACAGGTTTTCCTTCTGACAGAATGTTGAAGACTTTTGTTTTCGAGCATTCTTACAAAGTTAGGTTACCTTCTAGGGAAGATTGGTCCATCTGATGTGATACCTGATAATTACCTCCGGTGTTACACGGACGGTTCCAGAATGGATGGTAGGTCTGGAGCTGCGATCTATTTTGAGACCGGAGATCATTTGGCAGTATCTCTTGGTGAATGGACCACAGTTTTCCAGACTGAGGTTTATGCTATTCTTTGTTGTGTCTTGGATGAGGGGTACGTAATACAACTTAAAAAGGTGTTAGTATCTGCTCGGACAGCACAATCTGCGCTACGACGCCGTAAGTTCCATTGTCTTCACTTCCGGATTTGTTGTTAGAATTTCTAAAAGCCTGGAAAGCTTTCTTCTCTGAAGGATGGTTGCTTTTAGTCTGGGGTCCAGGTGGCCTCCAAATTTTGTTTTTCAACTGGGGAAGCCTCGTCGATTCCAGTGGCGCAGGAGCCAACCCTAACGCCCACATGCTGTGGCCCATACTCTGGCCTGGCGGGTCAACGATCAACCCCCCATTGGCCTCCTGCTTCATGTCTTACCCTCCTGTTAGATCCTTGACTACCCCATCCTGCCTCTATATCCGGCTCAATCCTACGGTGTTATGCGACCCGTCCCTATAAGATGGTTGGTCCCGGAGCCTAATCCCGGGGTCGTTACGGAGCCTCTGGGATACCAGGCGCCCTCCCAGAGTAAGTAGCCTTACCCGGTCATTGCGGGGCTCTCATCGGGTGGACCTCACTTCCCCAGCTACTCGTAGGTGTTACATGGAGTAGCAAAAGATTTTAAATTTAAAACAAAGACCTTCGGGCGAGCAGGCTGATGTCCCCATGTCCGAGGCCACTAAACAACCTCCCCGGAGAGCCCTAAGGGCGTTATCTCTAGAGGAGGTTGATGTGATGTCCGATATGGACATTCTTGCAGTCCGTCTGTCAGGCGCGTCCAACAGGCGGATGCAAAGGTTAGTCGGTCAGGGCACTGATCTGGTAGTCGCAAGACGATCCGTGATCAGGGAGAACCTCGTCCGGCAACAGGAAGAAAGGGCTCAGGCCGGAAAAAGGTCGCGTTCGGAGGAAGGTACCCCGAAAGCATCGCGGCCAGCGAAGAGGGCGAGACCTCGTACCTATGGGGAGGCTTTGTCCTCGGAGAGGGTCGCGATTGCCGCGGCCGATTACCCGGACACGCAGTTGGAGCCGGAAAGGCTGAAAGCCATCCAAAAATCCCTGCTGTCCACCATGGCGGCCTCTACGGAAGACCGTCAGGTGCGTTTTTTCAAATGCACCCATAAATCAGGGTTTCTCCTACTCACTTGTGCAGACAAGGAGAGTGCGTCCTGGGTGACGGAGGTCGTCCCTTCGCTGCGGCCCTGGGAAGGCGCTGCCCTCAGGGTCCTGGTGGAGGACGAGGTCCCGAAGCCGGTGACGTGCTCAGTCATTGTACCCCATGAGGATGGCGAGCCGGTGACGGCAGAGAGGGTTGTCAGCCTCTTGAGGTTTCGCAACCAGGGCCTCAACCCCGGCTTGTGGACCGTTATGGGGTGTGTTCCGGAGAGCAAGGGACAGCTCTTCACCTTCTCCATGGGAAAGGAGTCCCTGGAAATCCTCAGGAGTCTAGACATGGCTCCATTCTACGGGTTCGGCAGGTTGAAGTTCCGAACCATGGAGAAACGAGGCGATGAAGAAGGAGCTGGGCGGATCGCCTCGGCGGAAGGTGTTCCCTCCACTTCTAAGCTGGCGCGGGCACCGTGTCGGATGTTCCGACAGCGGAGGCTCGCGCACCCAAGCCCTCAGCCGGCCGTAAGGCGGGCGAAAAGAGAGGCAAAAAAACTGACAGGTGTCTGGCGCCCGAGGATGCCGAAGTGCAGCGGGGGGGACGAGCCTAGAGCCTAGCTCGCCTTCCCGACCCCCTACTACATCTTAGGATGGGGCTACGGGTCCTGCAAATCAACCTCCATCACGCCAGGCCGCTTCGGCGGTCTTGTGCAGGAGGTTTGAATCGGAGCGACTACATATCGCTCTGGTGCAGGAGCCGTGGCTCGTGGCCGAGGAAGTCAGAGGCATTCGCCCATTCCAAGGTAAGGTGTTATACTGTAAGGGCTCTGGGAAACCCAGAGCCTGTATAGTCCTTAATAATCAGATTGATGGTAACTTGCTGCCAGCACTTTGCTCAGGCGATTTTGTTACAGCAATCATCTCGGCACGGACCGAAGGTGGAATCAGGAGGCTGGTGGCCTGCTCCGCCTACTTTCCCGGTGAGGACCAGTCTTGCCCGCCGGACCTGATGGGAGAGATCGTCGACTTCTGTGAGGCGAAGAATCTCCCGCTCTTCGTGGGATGTGATGCTAACGCACACCACCCAGCATGGGGGAGCAGCAACTGCAACAGCAGAGGTAAGTCCCTTTTGGATTTTATCTATGGTAAAGGGTTACTAATCTCTAATTTAGGTAAGGAACCCACCTTCGTCACGGTGGCCAGGAGAGAGGTGTTGGACCTGACCCTGACCACCCATAGGCTGAGTGATGACATCAGGAACTGGCATGTGTCTTCGGAACCATCTTGCTCCGACCACAGGCACATCAGGTTCACCATCGACACCCCCCCGTTGCAGCAGGTAACATTCCGGAACCCTCGGGAAACCGACTGGGAAGGATTTGTGGATTCCCTCAAGTATAGAGTAGCACAGGGAATCTCTGACGGGAGAGGGGTGGAGGGTCTTGAGCGGACGGTAGAGGAGGTGCAGGAGGCGATAGCCACTGCCTTCCAAGAAAACTGTCCGGTAAGGTCAAGACCACAGAGAGGAAAGACGGTCTGGTGGAACAATCACCTCGAGAAACTGAGGGCCGAGGTGAGGAAACTGTTCAACAGGGCCAAAGTTACCCAAAACTGGACCGTCTATCGGAATGCCCTCACGCAGTACAATAAAGAAATTAGGAAGGCCAAAAGACGTTCGTGGAGGCGGTTCTGCGAGGAAATTGAGGATTCCCCCTCGTGTGCCAGAATCCACAGAGCGTTGGCCAAAGACGGTACTGCGAAGGAAGTGGGGTTCCTCCGAAAGGGGGATGGAACCTTCACTGTCTCCGAAGAGGAAAGCTTAGAGCTCCTCGCGGAGACGCACTTTCCAGGCTCATCCCGACTTGCAGGCCCAGAGGTGGCGGGGATCCCTGAGGAAAGGCTCATTAGACCATCCCCAGAGGACTGGAAACTCGCCACTTTCATAACAAGGCCAAGCAAGGTCAGGTGGGCCATCAACAAATCCCTACCTTTCAAATCTCCTGGGACGGATGGGATTTACCCGGTCCTTTTACAAAAAGGACTAGATATTCTTTTATCATACCTGTGTAGAATCTTTAGGGCATGTACAGCCCGAAGATATACGCCGGTACCGTGGCGTGAGGTCAAGGTGCTCTACCTCCCCAAGGTGGGAAGAGAGTCTGACCTTACGCCAGGCTCGTTTAGACCGATTAGCCTATCCTCTTTCCTAAGCAAAGCTCTGGAAAGGTAGGTGGACAGATATATTAGGGGTGAGGTCTTGTGTGTAAACCCCCTAAGTGCCCGCCAATACGCTTATCAACTAGGTAGGTCGTCTGAGGCCACACTGGATGATCTTAACAGGCTGCTATCAAAATCCTTGGAGGACAAGGAAATTGCGGTAGCCACCTTTATGGACATTGAGGGCGCATTCAATAATGTCTCGCGCACCTCGGTCATCAACTCCCTTCATAAAAGAGGAGTACCAGCAGCGTTATTATGCGGCTGGATGGAGTCAGGCCTAAGTAATCGAATTAACATTTCGACAATAGGTCAGACCACCCTTAGGATAAAAGTAGTGAGGGGGTGTCCGCAGGGAGGGGTCCTGTCCCCTCTGATGTGGACTCTGGTTGTTGATGACCTCCTCCAACTATCTGCGGATAGCTTTGACTGTCTAGGCTACGCAGATGATTTGGCGATCGTGGTAAGAGGCAAATACCCTACTACGATTGCAGAGCGGGTGCAAACAGCTCTAAACCTGGTTTAGAGGACTTGTCCAAAACCCCCATAAAGCCGTAATAGTTCCTTTCACATTGCGCCACAAGTTGGAAGGCCTTGGGCCCCCCCCCAACCCTTGGGGCCTTGGGGTGGGTTGGTTTACTTGGGCACACCCCGATTCCATTTGCGACGGAGGCTAAGTACCTTGGTGCTACTTTCGACCGAAGACTCACTTGGAATCAACACATTGACAAAATTTCTCACAGGGCCGATGCGTCATTTAATAGGTGCAGACGGCTTTGTGGGAGAAACTGGGGCTTGCGCCCAAGTTTGTCACTATGGATCTACACCAGGATCATCAGACCCTTGGTTACATATGGGTCGGTAGTTTGGTGGACCAAAACGTTGCAGAAGGGGGCGGTGGAAAGGCTTGGTGGGATCCAAAGGCGAGCATGCCTGGGTTCCACGGGGGCCATGAAGACCACCCCGACTGCGGCGTTGGAAGTCCTCCTTAATCTGCCACCATTACACATTCTCGTTCTAGGCGAAGCCAGAATGGGAATACATAGGCTCCTGCAGGGGCCGCCTCCCATCACCTCTAGGCATGATCGTAATAACCAGAGGTTGATCGAGGAAATCAAGGCGGACCATCTTCTTGGGATGCCAACGGATAGGATGGTTCCTAGGTATTTTTTCGATAGGAACTTCCATATTGTCATACCGAGCAGAGGCGAATGGGGCTGTGACCCACCCCTGTTCGGTAACTCGATCTGGTACACAGATGGATCCAAAACTCCGACTGGGGTCGGAGCTGGGGTCTACGGGGGCAGGCCTAAAGTTAAAATTAAGGCCAGCCTAGGGAAGTACGCCACGGTCTTTCAGGCTGAAGTCGTGGCGTTACAACTCTGCGCTAGGGAGATTATAAGGCAAAGGATAGTGGGTAGAAGAGTGGCCATATACTCCGACAGTCAGGCAGCCCTGAAGGCACTTTCCTCACACCAAATAGTCTCAAGACTGGTGTGGGACTGCCTACTTGCCCTCACCGAGGTGGGTACTCGGAATAAACTGACACTCGCCTGGGTGCCGGGACATGCGGGGTTCCTGGGCAATGAGAGGGCGGATGCCCTAGCGAGGGAGGGTTCGCAGGATACCTTTATAGGCCCCGAACCCTTCTGCGGCTTGTCCAGGAGTCTCATCCAAACTTCTATCAGGGGTTGGATAGAAGATCAGCGTCTGCGTTGGTGGGAGGGAACACCAGGACAGAGGCAGGCAAAGCTCTTCATTAAAAGACATTTGCCTAAATTTACCAAAGACCTACTGAGCCAAACCCGAAGGGATATAAGGTTAATTGTGGGTCTACTAACAGGGCATTGTAGGCTGAATAGACACATGCACCACCTACAACTTGCGGATAGTGCGGTATGCCGATTCTGCAAGATAGAGGAGGAGACCCCGGCGCACATCCTTTGTGAGTGCGCCGGCCTGGCGAGGATTAGGTTTCTTCAATTGGGGACGGGCAATCCCGAAGCTGAAAGCTTCATGACGGAGCCGCTCTCAGCTTTGCTAGGATTGATTAGGAGGGCAAAGCTGGGGGCTGTTCTGTAACTTAAGGGGATCCACAATAGACCTCAATTTGTAGGTCGCAGTGGAATGAGGCTCCCCCCCTCCCCCGCTTCTATTCTATTCTGGGTACAGGTCATATGGGAATTTTTGGGAAAGAGGAGTGGATAGGTTTGCCAAATTAGGCGCCTCTCTCCCTTGATTGGTCCCGAGCCGCTGTTGGCGTGTCATTTGGCACATGTCTGTCAGGCTTCCAGTCATGGACAGGCTTCACAGCATTCATCCTTATGGATGAGCTCAGTTGGTTGTCGGCAGCCCAAAATGCTCATAGGGGGTCAGGACAGGGCTATTAGTGAGACGTTGCTGTGTCTTTCGCGGAGCTCTCTCAGGCATCTGGTTGGATCCCTTAGTGGACATTGTGGTTTAAGGAGACATCTCTACATAATGGGGCATATGCCGGATCCATTTTGTAGAGTCTGTGAAACAGAGGAGGAAACACCCATCCATCTTATGATATATTGCCTGCGTTGTGAGGAAATTAGTTTCAGGACCTTTGGTCGGAACAGTTGTCTGTGGAAGAGCTTAGGCTATTTTCCCTTAAGGTTATTGCCCGATTTGTTCGGACTGCGGTGAATCTTAGACGGATTTGGACCCGGGATATTTGTCTGGATCGTCTGGATATTTGTTCTAGACGAGTTTGTTGTTGTTACTCTTGGGGTAGCTATATGGGGGGGGCCTATTGGGGCTTTGGATAGCGTAGGATTTGGTCCCTCTTCACAGACAAATAATAATAAATAATAAAGCCTAGGTAAGCTAACCATAGCCTTCCTGGCAGAGCTGGTCGCAATAAATACCTGTGCTATTGAGATAAAAAAAGACGAGGAGTACAAAACTCCAGAGTTGTCATTTACTCAGATAGCCAGGCGGCGTTGCGAGCAATTAGCTCGTATTAGGTCAATTCAAAGTTTATGTGGTATTGCTTGTGTAAACTTATGAAATAAGGTTTCACTAGCTTGGGGATCCGGTTAATCAGGTTTTAAGGGCATTGAGGTACAAGATAGTCTGGCCCGCGAGGGCTCTATTGGCGCTCTCATTGGACAAGAGCCTTTTTGCGGCATTGCCAAGAAGTGCCTCAGAAATCCAACCATCAGAGCATGGGTGCACGATGACCTCAAGAAAGGTGTGTGGGTTAAAACCCAGATTAAGGGCAGGCAATAAAGTTTATTAATAGTTATTCGCCCAGGCTTACTGCAGAATTATTTCAAACAAGGATGTCTGCGGGCCTCCTTACTGGCCATTGTAGACTTGACAAGCATATGCATCATTGCACGGACCTGGCAATGGAGAGCCTGTGTAGATTTTGTCAGGAAGAAGAAAAAACAGCACGTACTGTTCAGTGTGAGGGGCTTGTAGGGCTAAGGTTTCGTCTCATTGGAGAAGGGAAGCTGGCACCTAAAAGCTTCACCCCAAGAGACTATCTCCAGGCTGCAAAGTCTAATTAAACAGACAGAACTGAAAAGGGAACTCTAACTTGTGGGTGCCATAATAGACAGGGGTCGCGGTGGCGTAGGCTGGATTGCCAACCCTCAAAGAATCTAATCTAATCTAGTAAGTGTAAATCTGCCCGCAAGGGGTATCTGTTGCATGCAGTTACTAGGAGAAGTAGGAACCACAGCTCAGTACTCCATGCACTTCGTAAGGAACAGTATACAATACACTTCAACTACACAGACTCTACTCATTACAGACAAGGGACAAATACAGTACACAAACTAGGGTTTCCGTCCCTAAATGACTGGGCGTAAACTAAGGCAGAAGGAAGGGATTAGCTCAGTGGTAACGCGCTGGACTAAACGCAGAGGTCCCAGGTTCGAATCCAGCAGGCTGCCATTAGATTTTCTCTTCTTAGGAGCCTCTACATCTCACAGTCTGTAGCTAGAAAACACTGCTCAGCGGCCGGCAGTGCACTGAGAAGGCATTAGGGGCACAATAGATCTTTCAAGTTGCAGTGTAATAATCCCCTGCAATAATCAAATCTAATTTAACTGTAAATCAGAAATTTTATCAAAGAATTACCGGAGCAATTGATTGGGCATCATAATGGGCAACTATGAGGATAGTGGGCAGTTTATCTTCAACACCATATCCGGCCAGCTTGCCCTGTATAGAGGTAATAGCAGCGTCATGTCGTGGTGACGGCCTGGGTGCCGATACAACAACCTGGTAACCATTCTTGGAGAATATGGCTGTAAGTGCATCCATTCCTGATGTCCTTGCAGTTGGTCCTTCATCCACAGTGCCGCCGCTCAAAGTTGCACTACCCATCAATTCGTCCAAAATTTTCTCTATTTCAATTGACCAACCGATCAGATAGATGGGCAAAGATAATTCCTCTGTTGTTAACAGTGAAAGAACTCTTGTCAGCTCCTTAAAAAAAAAATATATATATATATAAAAATCTGTCGTGAAACACTCACACAACATTATCTTACTCTAAATAATACGATTTTTAATCTAGAAATTGTTTTATGTCAAAACCAAGAAAGCTTGTGGAAATTTAAATAACTGACAGACATCCAATACCGCTCTAAATTCAATTTTTTTCAGAAAAATGTTTTAAATAAAAATGTAATACGTTTCTAATTAAGCAGAAAGCATTCCCAAGTTTAAAGAAATTCCGTCGTAACACCCTATATTATATTAAAGTGGTATTTTAAGGGAAACCATAACGCTACTGTATCCCCCAGAAACTCCCAAAAAATCAATTTTCTCAGGAAAATGTTTAAAAAAAAATATGATAGGAATTTATGTGTATGCAAAATTATAAAAAAAAATAAAGAAAACCATTGGAGTTAGGGAAAATCACGAAAAACTGAAAAAAAATGGAAGCAAATTAAGTAAAGTCGTACTTCCGGCTGATGGATTTTGCCCGAAATCTTTGTGTCCTGATGCCGATGGTAGCACCCAAACGAAGTACAACTTGCAGACAACTTTGTATGTGTAGTTGATATCCCAACTTTAAATAAAAATCATTGGAGCCATTTTCGAAAAAATCATTAAAAAAATGCATTTAGTAAAGTGATATTTCCGGTTGAGGAATTTAGAAACACATAACTTACTGTCTGGATCCCCCATGATGATACCTAAACGGGAATATCAAGTTTGAACTGTCTACGATTTTTTCGTTTGTGAGCTATGCTGTTCACAGATCATTTTTTTAAAAACAACTTTTTTTGGGATTCAGGGGAACTTAAAATGTATATGTCCGGTGTAAACTCATAACGAAAATTTGACACTCTTACACTTCCGCTGTTATGGTACCTTAACTTCTTCAGGTGATAAATGCTGCGGTGAACGTGGCAATACAATTAGAAGGGCCCCAGCAGTTTCCTTAATTTTTAGCAGAGTGCTAGCAGTTAGATGATCAAGTCTTGCTACAACACAATGTCTTCCGCTGGACCAGTTTTTAACGGATCTTGCCTCTAAATTAATCATTGATGCTCGACAACCTATAATTTTTGAAAAAAATATATATATATATATTTTTCAAAAACTAATTAAACAATTAAATTCAACATAGGAATGATATTTTTAGCTGGAATGAATAATTGCGTGGGACGTTAGAAGTGGATGCAAAAAAATCTGGAGACCACAAAATATCAATGTGCAACTTAAAAAAAACAAAACAAAAAAACAATTTTTAGACTCAAGGGACACTCGAAATATTCAATTTCGAAAATTCGACACGATCATAACAGTTCCCCCACTTATAACAAAAAAGAGAAAGCCAGAAATTGTTGTTAACTTTTTTCTTCTTTTTTTTTTTAATTCTAAAAATCAATTATATGCAGAACATATATCATTTATTTCAACGAGAAGGGACATTAGAAATGTTATATAACATGTCGTTGTTCTCGTTAGAATAAATGATATATGTTCTGCATATAAATTGCATTTTTCCAGCATAAGAATAAATTTCATCATTTGGTAATGCAGGTACAAATTGCTAATGTCCACTGGAGCAAGTGCATCCCAATTCCTAATATCCACACATCCAATGGACACCCACAGAAGTGCATCAGCAATCTGAACAGTATCTGGATTACCAAATGCTGAAATATATTATATTATATCAGAACATATATCATTTATTTCAACAAGGAGGGGCATACATACTATTTTTTCGTTCTCAGACAGTCGACGACCCCGTCCACCAGTAGGCTGTGTAGATCTTGGGCGAGACCTCCACTGTTCTGTAATGAAACCCAGCGGCCAACCTCCAGGGCGTCCAAGGCACAAGATATCAGATACAGCTCCCAGTGGAACGCCAGAACTCAACCCAAGATCCCGTCGCTGTAATATATCTGTGTGGAGTAGTGGAGTGTACAAATGGTCTGGAGTCGACTGTTTGAGAAGGACAAAATGTTATGTATGTCCCTTCTCGTCAAAATAAATGATATATGTTCAACATATAATTGCATTCTTATTACGAGTAGGGGTGAGAATTATTCCCACTGCTCCACACAAATATATATTACACCAGAAACTAATTCTAACTCACCCACAGCAAATCAAAAAGATGGAACAATCTGCTTGACAGATAAAAACCAACAAAATGATGAACAGCTCTGGCCGTTTAATTGTCTAACCTCTATGAACCTCAAAATTCATGTATATTTGATGTCTTAGGGACATCTAGTTTTCTAAGACGGAGGCATTTGAAGACCCGCGACTACGGTAGTTAATCCTTGAGTTTTTCGCACATTCAAGAGCGATTTTTTAATTAGGGCAAGCGAAGGTGGGGACCTGATTCTGGCTCAACTTGAAAGCTGGTGTACCGTCACTTTTTGAAACCTCATAATTTTTTGTTAAAAATAATTTACATTTGGGGTATATAATTAAATAAAAGGATTAATCCAAGTAAAACCCTAATATAAATACTATATACAAAACAAAACGAAAAAAAACAGGATTTATTATCTGACATCAAAAGGTCAAGCATTGCATTGAAACTATTCTAATAATGTGGTAAATTACCTTTAGGTATTCCATGTAGATCGTATTGTGTCATTCTATATACTGGGAACTCATGCGATGCAGTCGTCACACCAACCGGTGACATAATTAAAATTAATGGAACTAGATACAATAAATAAACAGGTATTATTCCTTTGAATAATTCATTAATTTCATCTGTTTCTATAAACATATTTGATTTATATAATTATAAAAAAAAATCTTTACATAAAAAGAAGAAAAGTTTATTATAAACACTAACAATATCCAAAACTGTACACCATTAAATACAAAATAAAAACTCAGAGATAACCTGTACTGAAATGAAACCTTCCTTCAAGCATGATAGCCAATATGAGGTTATAATTTATTAATATTTAGCTTACTATATATTATTTAAAAAACTTATTAATACATTATTAATTAGAAAAATTCTTATTCATATTCTGCGACGAATTGAAGGCTAACCGGGCCCAAGACATTGTTTTTTTATTCCAAGCCTTTCTTTAAGTACATCTAAGTAGAAATTTTAAATAATTTAAACAAATAATCAAGATAAAAATTATTTATTCAATAAACAGTATTTAATTTTATAATTTTAATCAAGAAAAATTGTGTTACACGGCTTTATGTAGAGAGCGCTCTATGTCAAAACCAAGGAAGCTTACACAAATTTAAATTTAAATTACGCTGCGGTACCTTGCTGCTTAAACCGGGGATTTTGCTAACAATTGGAAATAAGGTTTTATAAAAGCTTCCTTTCGGATGGTTATTATAATCAAGTTGCCATTTCTGTGCAAGCTCTCGAACTAATAATAAAGCTTCAAATCCGGGTGAAGGGAGATGAACTTTTGTCCTCAACCCTTCTCTTATAAAACTTTGCTACAAAGTAATGATTATAAAGTTTCTAAATATAACGCACACTTTGTAATGCACTGTCAAATACACATTTAGCGCATTGTAGATTGTGTTCATATTAATATGTTGACTGTTGAAAGGTTATCTTATCTGTCATAATTTAAAGAAACTCATTTTCGAAAAAGTCCCCCCCCCAAACTTAAAAAAATCTATTCTGCATAATCGTACTAATGAAATCAATTTATATAGGTGGTAAAAAAACCTACATATAAAACTTACCGGTAAAAAAATCCGGCCACTTAAAAAAATTACATTTTATAAATAATATGATATTGTGTGGTCTGTTTTCACCAGTTATTTTGTTTTGGGCGATTAATAGTTAACATTTTTGAGTGAATTGGGGACTTTGTACATTACATTTCTGGTATTAAAAAATTAAATAAATCTAAAATGTTTACGCAGTTGTGTTCATTGATTATCATTTTGTTTATTTTTGTTCATTTCGAATTGATTTTTATTTGCTTTACTTCGCTTTAGCTTGTCCCTTGGACTAAGAAAATTAAAAAATTAAAAATTCGAATTTCAAAATGCCCCTTAGTGCCGAAGATGTCATACTTGCTGTAACACTTAGTGATGACGGCCGCTCTATCAGATATGCAGCCATTACTAATAATAATGTTTATTAATCGTCATTTCTACATACACTTATATGAACAAGACATGTCAATATATTAAACAATCTAATAACAACTTTTTACAAAGCAATTCTATGTAAGAAAATCATCTAAATCATATATTACTCTATCAAGGAGCATAGTTTTTAGTTTAGATTTAAACACTTTCATTGTTGGTGAAGATGAAATTTCCTTTGGAAGTGTTAAACATTTTCCTTCCTATAAATAAATACGAAGATGTGAAAAACGAGTGGTTTGCTTAAGGAAAAGGAAAGTGGTCACGGTTCCCAGTATTATATTTATGGTTGAAGGTGTTGTAATTAATTATTTCTAATTTTGTAGAACTATGAACAGATGGAAAAGATATAAAGAGCTGGAATCGTGAGGATTTTATTATTTTTAAAATGCAATCTGCAGCTTTCGTTGGATCTTGCTTTAACCATAGCATGAATAGCTCTTTTTTGGATGCGGAAAATTCTTGATGTACATGGGCTGTTTCCCCAAAAAACATTATCCCATAGGAAGCCGTTGATTGGAATTTTATAAAATATACTGCTTTCAAGGCTTCGAGATTTGGGAGTTAATTTTTTTAAAAGAAATACTATGCTCGAATTTTAGGAGCCAGTGAACCTATATGCTCTTTCAAGCGCAGATCTACAGAAATGTCCAAGAAATTTTGTCAAAGGTGGGAAGATTATACTGCCACATTTAGTCTTGACTAAAGGAGAGCATTCTTTTCGACCTGGAGCAACTGAGTAGCACAGACCAACCGTCTTGGAATCATTCATTTTAATGCATTTATCTTTGGACCATCTAAATATGTCATCTGCTCCAACATTGGCACAATTCACAACGTCATCCTCGGTTCCTCCAGTGAAAACTGTGCTGATATCATCTGCATACTGAATTACCTTGCCTCTCGGACTATTTCTGGGGGCATCGTTGACCTCTACAATAAATAGGAGTGGCCCCAACTTAGAGCCTTGTCCTACACCACTAGGAGATAATAGGGTCCGAGATTGAAATTCTCTTTGGATATTGCATTCATCAGAAGATCTTAATGTGACAACTTGTTTCCTATTGCCCAGATATGAATTCATGAGTTGATGAGCGACACCCCGGATGCCAACTTTGTCCAGAGTTTCTAACAATCTTTCATGCTGCACAATATCAAAGGCCTTGGAGCAATCGAAAAATAAACTAATAATCTCATTGTTTTTCGTCCCGGGCATGACGTTAAACTGCGCCCTGGGGAGACACGTTTCAAAGCCGTGGTGAAGGCAATCTGTCTAGGATGAGAATTCCGAAATAAACCCCCACTGCCTTGCGGGTAGGAGTGGTAGCTCTAAAGGCTAAGGGAGTAAACCCTGAAAGAAAATCCTTAGTCCTCCAAAGTAATGGGAGTTGAGCGTAGGGCTAACTACCCTACTCGTAAAAAAATATTTGTTGAGAAGCCTAAAGGAATGAAACAGGTTGGAAATAAGGCACGACTTAGGCGAGGACAGGGTAATTACCTTTGGTTAGCGACATGGAATGTTCGAAGTTTGGGGAAACCGGGAGTTCTAAGAGTTTTGAGAGAAGAATTAGGCAGGTATGGCATAGCAATTGCCGCTCTCCAGGAAATTAGTTGGAAGAATGAAGGAGCATTTCGATCCGGAAACCATACGGTGTTTCATGGCGGAAGTGAGGACAGCTACTTCGGCACAGGTTTTGTAGTGAACAAGATATACAGCCATGCTTTTACAGCCATGGTACTAAATTTTGATAATGTTAGTAAGAGAATATCCACTTTACGAATAAAATCAAAATTCTTTAATATTTCATTGATAAATGTGCACGCGCCAACGGAAGATAAAGATGAGGAAACGAAAGATGAAGTTTACGGTGAAATGGAGGCCGTTTATGATAGACTCCCTTCAAATGAGGTAAAAATTGTTTTAGGAGATTTGAATGCCAAATTAGGGCATGAAAAGTGTTACTGGCCGTTTTTGGGGAAGCACAGCTTACATGAGGAAAGTAATGATAATGGAATTAGGTTGCAAGACTTCGCAATATCAAAAAATATGAAACTATTAGCACACATTTTCCTCATAAGCGGATCCATAAGGAGACATGGAGGGCTCCGGATGGTCGTACAAACAATCAAATTGACCATGTTTTAATAGACATGAGACATGCGTCGGACATATGGGATGTAAGAAGGTAGGGGAGCTGATTGTGATTCCGATCATAATCTGGTGCGAATAAAGTATAAACAAAGGATTTCAACATTTAAAAAGAAACGGAATAATCATAGAATGGTCAAGTTTAATGTGGATAAGCTGAAATTGGATGAAAGCTGCCGGAAAAATTTTGAGGAGGAATTGGAAAAGAACTTGCAGATACCCTCATATGGCAGAGAAAAGGACATAAATCAGGAATGGTGTGATATAAAAAATGCGATTATCAAAACGGTGGAAGATACGGCGGGGAGGAAAGCGAAAGTAACAAGGAGTGAGTGGTTCGAATACCAAAAGCAGGCAAGCTGCGGGGCAGTACACTGAGAAGGCTCTGGACGCCAATGACCAAGATGTTGACGCGCCTTAAATTAAAAAAAATATATAATTAAATAATCCAGCTTCAACAACATTTATTTTTGATTTAGATCTTTTTTTAAATGAAATCAGCGAATTTAAATAATATCTGAATTTTGTTTGTAGACCCATTAAAATTGCAGTTATCCACGGAAGCATAACGCTAATTTTCCCGGTTGATAGTATAATAAAGTTTAAAGAAAATTGTTCCTGCTATTTTCCAGAAAATCATGAAAAACTGAATAATAGAAAAAAAAAATTCAGTAAAGTCGCGCTCATTGGTTGATGGATTTTGCCAACAAAACTTGATGCAGTTGTAGGATCTAAACGGTCCAAGAGAACTGTGATTTCCTGGTAGATAGTTTAGGAAATAATTTTCTTAAGCAAAATAAAAATTAAAAAAAAATTATTATTTAAAAAAGTAGACATACAATTTATAATAAAGTAAAAATATAAAAAAAGATGAGGTTTTACCTAATTCAATGAGATTTGTATTCATCCTTTATTATTAGAATTTAGAATACTGATTGTGATTTTGTTTTATGTTTGTTTTCGTTCCCTTGCTCATAGGCTGAAGAGAAAGTACTGACGTGCCAATTTTCCAAATTAATTTAATCGCTAAGAATACAACATATTTTTAGGTAGTAAAAAAATAGGTGGAGGGTTCCGCAATGCGCTGTTAATAAGAATAATAAGAACGATATTTAATCTTTAAAAAAAAATAAATAAACTATGGCGAACAGCCCCATAAAGGGCCAAGGCTTGCCAGATGGCGATTGAATGAGTGGCGTTGGGAAGCATGCCGAGTTTTCCGACGCTGTTAGTTTCTAGCCTTCGCTACCTATGGCCGTACTAACTATAGCTTCCTCCCACTTTTTTATCACGATGTTAGGGTCAACACCGAGTTTGCCCTCACGCGGGAATCGACCGCCCTGATTCTCGCACGAAAGGCGATGCGGTAGCCACTAGACCAACACGTGAGGACGAATTAATACGCACAAAGTTTAAAAAAACGTAAGCACTCAGCGCAGAGTAGACAAGACTCATCAAAGCTTGAAGTTGGCATTTTTTAAGCCCGAAACATTGTTAAAGGAGAAAACATAAAAAAATAAAAAAAAAATAAAAAACCACTCAACCACTCATTTCTCAAACGACTACACATCTACTAAACACTTTGAACGGGCGGGTTTCGGACTCAGGGGGACCACCCACCTTTTATTTCCGGTAAAAAAAAAATCGTAAAAATGTGCCCATACTTCCTCTTTTACTAGGAGTAAGAAAAAGTAAAAAAAAAAATCTGGTGTGAAACACTCACACAACTTTTTTTTATTGCATTCTATAATTTTCTCCCCCCCCCCCAAAAAAATTATTATTTCCAGATAATCTTAGTAAAGATATAATTTGCGGATTCTAGGGCCATTTTTTTTGAGCCCCAGGCACTTATGAATTTACGCCCGAAGGCAGGGTCTGGCGCGCGGCTACAAAATTACGATGAGACCCCCATCTGATTTTTAACCAAGGAAAAAAAATATTTTTGAGCCGGGAGATGGCATGCGAGACATGCGGCTACGTTTTGAAAAATCTAGCTTGAAAACAGTCTAAGGTAAAAAAAATATTTTTGAGCCGGGAGATGGCATGCCTGACCTGCGGCTATGTTTTATAATATTTAGCTAAACACTTTAATATTTTTTGTTCATGTTTACACTTATAATATTTTAGCTAAAATACATTTTAAGGACTTTAATAATGTTTTTGAGCCGTGAACTGTCATCCAAGTCGAGGGCTACTATTTTATAATATTTAGCTAAACACTTTAATATTTTTTGTTCATGTTTACACTTATAATATTTTAGCTAAAATACATTTTAAGGACTTTAATAATGTTTTTGAGCCGTGAACTGTCATCCAAGTCGAGGGCTACTTATAATATTTAGCTAAACACTTTAATATTTTTTGTTCATGTTTACACTTATAATATTTTAGATAAACACATTTTAAGGACTTTAATAATGTTTTTGAGCCGTGAACTGTCATCCAAGTCGAGGGCTACTATTTTATAATATTTAGCTAAACACTTTAATATTTTTTGATATTCAATACGATGAACAAATACTTGTGTTTTTTATGTTTATGTTCATGTTTAAAGTAAATTAAGTTTACACTTATAATAGTTAGCTAGAAACATTGTAAGGACCATAATATTGCTTTTGAGCCGTGAGATGACATCCTAGACTAGGGCTAATATTTTATAATATTTAGCTAAACACTTTAATATTTTTTGATATTTTGTTCATGTTTAACTTATAATATTTTAGCTAAACACATCTAAAGGACTTTAAGTTTGTTTTTGAGCCGGGAGATGGCATACAAGACTAGGGCTAATTTTGTTTTATAATATTTAGCTAAGGACTTTAATATTTTTTGATATTCAATACTTTGTGCATTTTTATGGATTCTATTCATGTTTACACTTATAATATTTAGCTAAAATACATTTTAAGGACTTTATTATCATATTTGAGCCGCGAGATGAGATACAAGACTAGGGCTAATATTTTATAAAATTTAGCTAAAGACTTTAATATTTTTTGATATTTTGTTCATGTTTAAATTATGTATACACTTATAATATTTTAGATAAACACATTCTAAGGACTTCAATATTGATTTTAAGCCGTGAGATGTCATCCAAGTCTAGGGCTAATATTTTATAATATTTAGCTAAAAACATTAAATAAATTATCATTCAATACTATGAATAAAGACTTTGTTTTTTTTTTATGTATTGTTAATAACATTCTAAGGACTGTAATATTGTTTTTGAGCCGCGAGATGGCTTCCAAGTCGTGAGCAAACATTTTATAATATTTAGCTAAGGACTTTAATCCTTAAGCTAAAGTTGATATTCAATACTTTGTGCATTTTTATGGTTTCTATTCATGTTTACACTTATAATATTTAGCTAAACACATTCTAAGAACTTTATTATCATTTTTGGGCCGTGAGATGACATACAGAACATGCGGCTAAGTTGTGTAATATTTAGCCTGAAACATTTTAAGGACTTTAATAATGTTTTTGAGCCGGGAGATGTCATCCAAGTCGATGGCTACTATTTTATAATATTTAGCTAAGGACTTTAATATTTTTTGATATTATCATCCAATACGATGAACAAATACTTTGTTTTTTTTTATGAATTGTTAGAAACATTCTAAGGACTTTAATAAGTGTTTTTGACCCGTGAGATGACATACAGGACATGCGGCTAAGTTGTGTAAAATTTAGCTTGAAACATTCTAAGGACTTTAATATTGTTTTTGAGCGATGAAATGTCATCCAAGTCGCGGGCTAATATTTTATAATATTTAGCTAAACACTTTGATATTTTTTGATATTTTGTTCATGTTTAAATTATGTTTACACTTATAATATTTAGCTAAACACATTCTAAGGACTTTAACATTGTTTTTGAGCCGTAAGATGGCATACAAGACTAGGGCTAAGTTTTTGTAATATTTAGCTTGAAACATGTTAAGGACTGTAATATTGTTTTTGAGCCGCGAGATGACATCCACCTCGAGGGCTAAGTGGTTATAATATTTAGCTAAGGGCTTTAATAATTTCTGATATTATCATACAATACGATGAACAAATGCTTTGTGTTTTTTAGGGATTGTTAGACTATACTATGAACAAAGACTTTGATTTTTTTATGTATTGTTCTAAGGACATTAATATTTTTGTTAAGCCGTGAGATGACATCCCAGGACTAGGGCCAAATATATTATCATCCAATACCATAAACAAAGACTTTGTTTTTATTATGTATTGTTGGAAACATTCTACGGACTGTAAAATTTTCCTTGAGCTGTGAGATGCATCCAAGACTATGTTTTTATAATTTATAGCTAAACACATTTTAAGGACTTTCATATTGTTTTTGAGCCGTGAGATGACCTACCAGGACTAGGGCTAAGTTTTTATAATATTTAGCAACAAACATTAAATATATAATCATCCTATACTATGAATAAAGACTTTGTTTTTTTTAAGTCGAGGGCTAAGTTTTTATAATATTTAGCTAGAAACATTAAATATATTATCATCCAATACTATGAACAAAGACTTTGTTTTTTTTATTTATAGTTAGATACAATATTTAGCTAAACACATTTTAAGGACTTTCATATCGTTTTTGAGCCGAGAGATGACATACCAGGACTAGGGCTAATATTTTATAATATTTAGCTAAAAACACTAAATATATTATCATACAATACGATGAACAAATACTTGTGTTTTTTTTGGATTCTATTCATGTTTATACTTATAATATTTAGCTAGAAACATTCTAAGGACTTTAATACTGATTTTGAGCCGGGAGATAACATACAAGACTGGGGCTAATATTTTATAATATTAAGCCAAGCACTTTAATATTTTTTGATATTATCATACAATACGATGAACAAATACTTCGTGTTTTTTATGTTTATGTTCATGTTTAAATTAAATTATGTTTACACTTATAATATTTAGCTAGAAACATTCTAAGGACCATAATATGGCTTTTGAGCCGTGAGATGACATCCTAGACTAGGCGGCTAAATATATTATCATCCTATTCTATGAATAAAGACTTTGATTTTTTTTTGTATGTATTGTTAGAAACATTCTAAGAACTTTAATAATGTTTTTGAGCCGTGAAATGAAATGCAAGTTGAGGGCTAATTTTTTATAATATTTAGCTAGAAACATTAAATATATTATCATACAATACGATGAACAAATGCTTTGTGTTTTTCAGGGATTGTTAGACTATACTATGAATAAAGACTTTGTATCTTTTTTATGTATTGTTAGAAACATTCTAAGGACTTTAATATTTCTGTTGAGCTGTGAGATGACATCGAGGGGCTAAGTTATTATAATATTTAGCTATAAGGACTTTAATAATGTTTTTGAACCGTGAGATGACATTCAAGACTAGGGCGAAGATTTTATAATATTCAGCTAGAAACATTAAATATATTATCATCCAATACTATGAACAAAGACTTTGATTTTTTTATGTATTGTTAGAAACATTCTAAGAACTTCTATATTGTTTTTTAGCCGTGAGATGACATCCAAGTCGACGGTTAATCAGGAGATTTTTTTTGTTGGCCGTTAGTTATAATATGAAAACAAGAATTAATTGGCTTCACGACCGATTCAGGGTAAAAAACAATAAACCAAAAAAAATATAACTTTTTTTTTTAAATTGTTTTTTAATAATAATTAACACGTTCGACGTTTCGACAAACTTTGTTTGTCTTCTTCAGGAACAATACAAAACAAAAATAAATAAAGAGTTATAAACATAAAAAATTATAAAATAAACCACAAACAAAAAACAAAATACATTGGTGAGATTACAGTGGAAATGTTAAGTCTGTAATGAAAGGTAGTTTGTTGTAATGCAGAAGGTCAGGAGAAAGGGGGACCGTTATGTAAGTACCGTTATGTGAGGAGAAAGTAATGTATGGAGAGGGGATAGGAAAATTGCTTTTTCTATTTATTTTGTATAATTTTTTTTTTTTTTTTTTTCCGTCCTTTAGGATTTTTTAAGGGAACAGAGGATGTAATTGTAATGGGAAGAAATAAGGTCTTTATCTTTTTTATGATTAACAGGGTTAGGTTGGAGATGGATGTGTATGGACTCAGTAAGGAGTCGCTTGGTGTAATTGGGCTGGGTAGCGAGGATAGAAGGATTATTGAAATCAAATGTATGGTTCAAGGATAGAGCGTGCTTGGAAAGTGCTGTATTGTCAATTTTTTTAGAAGTAATGTCGTATTTGTGCTGTTTGAGTCTTTTATGTAAGTATTGTGAAGTTTCTCCCACATAGGAAACATTGCAATTGGGAGTAGAGCATTTCAGGTTATAAACCGTGTGTGTTTTGTTGGTTATGGGAATAGGGTCTTTTAGTTTGGTGTAGATTTTGTACAGTTTGTTAGAAGTGGTGAAGCCTATGGTGAGATTAGGAATGTGTTTCTTCAGGGATTTGTTGATTTTTTGCGAGAGAGAATTAATATGCGTAAGGGATCTGTAGATGGGTGGGTTATTGGTACGATTTTGACTAGGTAACCTATGTGCGGAGATAGGTGAGGAGGAATTTTTAATGATTTTGTTTATGATATGGGAAGGGTACCCGTTGGAGAGAAGGATTTCCCTAGATTTTTTAAGGTTTTTCTTGTGAAAAGAAGGGTGAGAAAGAGATATAGCACGGTGAACTAGATTTTTGGCTGTATTGAATTTTTGGTGGAAAGGGTGGTTGGAGAGAAAATGGAGAAGGCGTCCGGAGTAAGTAGGTTTAGTGTACCAGTCGTAAGTTAAGGTATTGTCGGGATTCCGTATAATGAGTGTGTCAAGGAAAGGAAGTCTGTTATTATGTTCTTTTTCAATAGTGAAATGTAGTTTGTTGTGATAAGAGTTGAAATGCTGAAGAATCTTTGATGTATCTGTTGGGTCGACGACAAGGAAAAGGTCATTCACATATTTAAAAATATGGGAAATAGAGGGGCCAAGAGTTGGAAGGACTTTATCTAACAGGTCATTCATGATAATGTTGGCAAGACAGGGAGCAAGACAACTGCCCATGGCCAAGCCGTCCTTTTGCATATAAAAACGCTCTTGGAAAACAAAATATCCTGATTTACAACAAAGGTCAAGAG